>CAJNDV010032348.1:0-10820 GCA_905221635.1 Symbiodinium sp. CCMP2456 | reverse complement strand
GGTTTAGTGTTTAGGGGGTTTAGGGTGTTCTGTGCCTGTGCGACCATGTCATCCAGCAACCTCTCCACCAAGTTGAAGCGGCCAGCTCGAACCACGCAGTAGACCTGCAGGAAAGCCCGAAAGCACCAAGAGGAAGCAGATGGGGAGAGGAAGTTTGCCGAACGAAGCGGACGGCTTGTCAAGGAAAGCACTCCGACAAGACATGCTCAGTCATACATTGAAGCTCCACCACGGCAGCTGGCACTTTGGTGCGGAGCACTACAAGTTTGGGAGGAAGCTAGACCCTGAACCATGAACTTGAGGCAGGTGCCAGAGCTGCGAAGAACTCGACTGCACTGTGTCGTGCGCTACTCGCGACCTGGAAGGGAGAGGGGAAATTCTGGTTGGGTGATTCTTCGCTGAGAAGGGATCGGCCTCGGGGATCTGCATGTGCTTCTCGGCAAGACTGGATAAGAAGTCGTCATACATCTGGATCACCTGCAGCACCATCCTTTTTCCTGCCTCCGTTTCAAGCGCTGGCCCCGGATCAGTTTTGTCAGCGTGGCCAGCGCGTCGAGGCCTGGCCGACGTTTCGGCTTGCATGCCTGCGAGTTTTGCGCGAAAGGCTGCTGCAGAAAAGAAGTGCGGCGATGTGCTGCGAGTGCTGAGCTTTCTGGCTGATCTCGCGCAAAGGTGGCGATCTCATCAAGTCGGCGCGAGGCCTGGGCGAAACGTCGCACTTCCCCTAGACCCTCCATCCTCTATGAGACCCTAAACACCCTTAATTTGGGACCCTAAACCCTAAACCCTAAACCCTAAACCCCCTTAATTTGGGACCCTTTTTCCCCCTATTTGAGGGTACTTGGCGGGTCCTGGTCCCCAGAGACTCCAGAACCCCTTAATTAAGAAATAGACCTTAAATCATATTAGGGATCCTATTATAATTTAAGGTACGGTATATTCCTTAATTAAGGAATATACCCTAAACTCCTATTATAATTTAAAGTCTATTCCTTAATTAAGGGGTTTTGGAGTCTCTGGGTCCTGAGGCAGTCGCAGAGCCGGAAGAGCAGGAGGTCCGAGCGGAGTTCGACTGCTGCCTCGCTCTGAAGCTGATTTTGGGGACTTTGGCTAAACCCTAAACACCCTATAAGCCCCTAAACCCTAAACCCTAAACCCTATAAATCCTGAAGATGCCTTCAGTTGTGGGCGAAGAAGAAAGTGGAAACAGGAATTCCGGGTCTGCTTTGAGGCCCCTGCTCCTGCTTGCACAGGGGCTTCTTCTGTACCTGCCGCTGTCTACGCGCCCTAGCCGGCATGTGGCTAGTTCTCCAAATTAGAGTCCCTTGTTGGGTAACCTATATCGTACGGCACCCTTATAAAACTGACCCTACATAGGGACCCTAATTTAGAGAGCTACGTATGTACGAAGCAAGAGGGCAGGTAACCAAAAAGCCCTGACTGAGTCCAGAGCTGGAAGCGGTTTGCATGGCCTTGCAAGGACGCCGTTACACAGGTTGAGGAAGGTTTAGGGCTTAGGGTCTAGGGCATCTAGTAATCAAATGACGGATGAGCTGCAGCAGGCGATTGTGCTTTAGGGCCGCAGCTCAACTGCCTTTGCCACGGGCAGCCTCGCATGCCGAGCAGAAGCAGTTTGATCGCGAAGGCGAGCTATGCTGCCGAAAACCACGAACTTGCCAAGTTTCGGAGAATGAAGATGATGATGATGATGATGATGATGATAACGATAGAAATAGTAGCTGTAATTCTGATTCCATGATTAGTGAAAGGTGAAGACTGAGCTCCAGGCTTCCACGAAAACCAAGATGGGCATCTTTCCTTTCAAGAACTCGCTGGGCCCATCCCCCGCTAGCATCGCCCTTGCAGCGGTCTCCTCATCACTGGATGCTTTGAGCTTCTTTGCGTCGACGTTCTTCTTGCCGACTTGACTGGACAAGGGCAATTCTTGTTTGAGGAATCCTTCGAAATCATATTGGGCTGATGGGTGGGTGAGCGGGAGGCTGCACATGCAACCGGGCGGCCGCATGCGCGTGTGTGTCAGTCGGTTGGTGAGTTTGTCTCTCTGTCTATGTCTGCCCGTCTGTCTGTCGCGATTGCTTCTGGGCATCATGAAACAGGTCGGGCAATCTGTTGCAAGGCTGTAAGGCCTGAAGATGAAGGCGACCGACAGGGTGACAACGAAGATCGCAAGCTCCACCCCGACGGACCTGAACAGAGTAACAGAACACATCTCATGCTTACGAACCCCAAACCCGGGCTTTCCGCAATGAATCCCTAAAGAGAGAGCATGACTGCATGATTCAATCACCACTCGGAATGTGCCCACAAGTCCTACACCCAAAACTGCGACCTCGGTGGCTTGCCAGAGATATTATGTCGGCTCCGTAAGCTCACGGCTGAAGAATTGAGGAGATGGAGTGGTGGAAGGAATCCGAGAATTGGGCAAACATCCTGGGTAAAACTCTCACACACGGGAAAGCTGGAACTGTCGGTCGTCGTGAACCATGCTTTCTTCCGCTGGCTCTATAAGCACGCCTGAAGGGAATTGCCGCAGAAGCCAGAACCTGCCCAGTACTGGTAGTCTTTGAGGAATTTCGGCTGGTATTGGGAGATCAAACACGCACTCAACCCGTGTGTCGGACCTAGAGGCAGCTGCGGAACAGATAAAGCGCTAACCTCGACAGGGATCTCGCACACGTGCAGTGGATAGACAAATTCGCCGTTTGACAGTTTCGGCGGCAGCTGTGATTTGAATGGCCAGGGCCCCGGCTAGAAGCGTAGTTAAATCGGCATGGCATGACTTGATAGCGGACGAGCCGAAACAGCAGATTCGCACCGAAAACGTCCATTTGAGCTGTTCCTAGTCCAGCCACGAGCAGGGCCGCCTCTGGTCTCGGGTTCCGCAAGCTCCCAGATCTGGGCGTTTCCGAAAATTAGGGTACCCTATTTTGGGGTCCTTATAATAAGGATCCTACTATTTAGGGTTTCTGGAACCCCCATCTGGCTGCTAAACTGTTTCACAGGATCACTGAGACAAGAGAAAGTAGTTGACTTTCAGGAGTCAAGACTGAGACAGCTAAATTTAGCTCGGGACACTGGAAAACCTGAATCCTAAGAACCACAGCAACATATAGTAGTCCTTATAAACCCTAAACCTTAAAGCACCCTGATAGTAATCCTTAATCCCTATACCCGGATAGGAAAGGAAGAGAGCGTGTCGTCGCGCTCCTTTTCTCGCTGAGCTTAGCATGGCCAGGTGTCGGTCGACTCATCGGATTCCGACTCACTTGACACCTCCAGCCCCTGGCATGCGCCAGCCACCAAGATATTATGCCCCCAAGCACCGCATATACCCTGAGCTGCACGCAGAAGGCGGTCGATTCAGATCGCTCAAAGGCATCCGTACTACATGTGTGCGAGCCTGGGCCCAGTCACGGTGTGCCTGGCCAGAGCACCGAGGGAATTAAAATATATTATATTGCTATATTATTTGCTGTAAACTGCAATATCATAAAATATCATAGACTACTATATTGTACTGCAGCGTCATATAACACTATATCATACTATAAGACTGCGGTTTACGGCGATGCAACCTCCTTGTTTCCCTGGTGACCTGTGACCTCTCTGCCCTCGGGCGGTCATGATGTTCACGCGTTCTTTCATTCCTACATGCATGCATGCATGCATGCATGCATGCATGCATGCATGCATGTGCATGAGAAACACAAATAATAATAATTATTATCTATCTATATATATATATATACATATTATTTATACACGTATATGTATATACATACATACATACATACATACACACATACATACATACAGATAGCATGCTTTATACTTAAATGTATGTGTATCTATGCGTATATATACATGTATGATATAACATGCATGATATACATATATGCACGTGTAGACTTATCTTTGTCCATGCCGACCTGTGTCTCCCTCTCTCCGTCTCTCCCTCGCTCTCTGGATGGATGGATGGATGGATGGATGGATGGATGGATGGATGGATGGATATCGATGGATCGATGGGCCGATGGATAAACGGCAAGATGCTAGCTAGCTAGCCCAGCAGACAGACAGATAGAGCCAGATTCAGAGAGCGATCTTCGGTTCGCCAGGAGGAGATGCCACCCAATTCACTTTGCAAGCCCGAGTCGCAACCAAATGATGGGAGCACAGCGTGATCTCTGCACGTACAGCCAACCAGGCTGTGTTGCCAGGACAAGGCCAAGAAGGGAACCGGAATGATAACAAGAGAAGCAGACCGACTGATCTGTCACATGTTCTGTTTAATACACATACTGTAGATAGTTGTATACCACATAATAAGTGTGTGTGTGTGTGTGTGGGTGGGTGTATGTATACATATGTGTACGAATATATATATATATATATATATGTATATATATATATACTTTTCGTTTATTTACCTATGCATGTATGTATTTATTGAAAAATATACTTACGAAGATGTCGCGTCGGAACTCACGATAACTTACGGAAGCACTCCGCCGAATGGCCTTGGCGAGTGCCAGGACGCGCTCGTTCTTCTCCTGGCGCTCCGAAGGAGCTCCATGCAGGTGATCCGGCTTGCAAGACAGAACGCGACCGCAACTTAACTTCACTTCCAGGGCGAGTTCCGCATAGTGCCCAGAGGCTACAACGCTCCATTTCGGGTTGGAGCCCGAACCAATGATGGTGCATTCAGAAGTATGCTTTTTGTGGGTACACTCCCTTCACAGATTGCTTTCCCAGGTTGTGCGCGTTCGGTATCATCTAAAACGATGCGAGCCCTAAACTTACCCTAGACTCTAGACTCCTTTCGACTAATATGCCGTTCAATTCTGGGCCTTCTGAGCTCGCAGGAGAGAGTACATGGAAGAAGATGGCAAGAAGTGTATCGGATGTTCGTTGGTGTTTGTTGCACTCCGCGTCACTTCATGGGAAAGATTCTGAAGAGAGCCACCACTGGAATCCCAGAGCATGCCGCAGCTTGCCTTTGGCGAGACGTTGTGCTCGCACTCTGGGAGGCATTGCTCCAAAGAGGCCTTAATCAATAGTTCCACTCTGTTCTTGGACCTTCTCTAGCATGTAGGGTTTAGGGTTTAGGGTTTTCTGAGATGCAGGCCTTTGCCTCTGCAGCCGCACTGCTCCGCACCTTCCGGAACACTTGGGGAAGGGAGGCCCCCTGCACTGAGCTACTCGAACAAGAAGCTTACAGGTTACAAGACTCCTGAACAATCCACGGCCTGCAAAGGAATTGGCTGTGGGATTGATCTCTTCGCCCGTCCGGAGAGCCACGGATGGCGAGCAGCCTCCAAACACGAGCACGTACTCACCCCACATGCTAGGCCTTAGGGTTCCACCTGCGCCGCTGTACAACGACTGTTTGGATCCTGCATTGCGCTAGTGCTAGTGCCAACTTCAGCCAAGGAGTGCGCAAGCAAGCTGGCTTTGTGCAAGGAGTCCTTCTCCAGCAGCCTAGAAAGGAACTCCCGGCACCTTGATGAAACCTGTCAGACTTGTCATTCAGACAACGCGCCGACGCCGATCCCTTCTCAACGATAAGACGTTTCCAAACTTCATACTCTTGCAATCCCAAGCCTTGCTTTCATCTCGTGAATGCCGGGCATGGACAGACGCATAAAACCAACCACACTCACATGGCAGCACATGCGAGTAACATCTCCAACTGGCCTGATGGCTTCCATCCTTGGACCTGTGCTCCGTGGAATCTCCCGGGAAAAGGTAAAAGCCCCAGGTAGGAGTAGGCATGAACACTTTTAATGCTAACGAACGCCTCTGCTCTGTGTCTTTGCAAGCTGCGCTTGGCTTCTGGAAGACTTCACAAATGAGCTGAGGCGAGAAAGCAAGCCCAATGCAAGCTCGGCCCGGAACTCGAAGCTGGGATATGAGTCCTTGCTGCAAACAAGTCTGGCAAGCCTCAGTCTGTTGCAGGCATGTGTAAGAGGTGCACTTCAATGGCGCGAGGGGACGCATCGAGTCAAGCGACAACTGCAGTGTGCCGACTGATCCTTGATTATACTTATAGGCTCCTGCCTGTCAATCTCCAAGTAGAGTGCCAACAGCCCCTGCAGAGTTCTAAGTACTGCCCAAGCCCAGGAGATGTGTTGAGACGCGAGCTTCAGTGAGGTCTCCGCATAGTAAGGCAGCTGACCTCGAAGCTTGCAAGCCGCAATAGCTGGTGACAACTCGCTGCCCAAGCGAGCAGATCTTGCAGCTTGCCATTCGGGAGTGTCATATTATGACATCGCAGATGCTCCTGTCAGATTGTGAATCCCAGTGAGAACACCTGAAGACACTGCTGACTGTCATTTCATCATCGTCACAAGGAGATATCGCGACCATGACAGGCCCATTCGCGTCAGGGTTACTACGAAACCCATGAACGAAGCTGCTGTGAAGACTAGTTACTCTCCCAGCTCTGCGCTAAACTGCAGACAGGCCAGGCTTTCTGGATTATCTGGATTCGAGGAGTTACAGAACCCCTCAAGCAGGCTGCACTAAGGGGCGAACCGAGAAGCGCCATGTAGATCACCACACCAGCAGCATAAATGTCCACTTTGGCGCCATACCTGGCTGTGCAGTAGCAGCAGCCTCCGAGAATGGATGAGCAAGTTCAGGAAGAGGCCCATGCAGCCTGCTGCAAAGTTTCACTCTGCAGCGGTGCCTGTGGCCAAAGCGCTTCTTCCAAATCGGCAGAGCGCCCTCCTGAACAGTTTGCTGGGCGGAAAGTAGTGGTTGCCATGCTGCGATAGGCTGCGAGAATCGGACGTTTTTGGATTCTCATTTTAATCTGCCACCCGTGGTCCAGTAGATAAGCTCCTGTCTGGTTCCTAAAAAGCCGAAGCCAGGGGAAGGACACCGGACACCTAACAACAGACCACCCACGGCGCGGATAGCGGATTGAAAAAGCTATGTATGGAAACGGAAGAACCCCTAGACCCTCAACGTCCCTCAACCTAAGACGGTCTTACCCTAAAATTTGGCTCATTTCCCCAATCCCAAGACCCTAATCCTAGCACAACTTCTGGAATCATACGTGTTGCGGCACACTGTATCTTAAAAATTATGCGAAACTTATAGCACGCAGAACGCACAGTGATACGATAGAAACAAATTCAAGTCTCCTGCGTCGCCCAGATTTCAGGAGCGCAGCAGGCCGGCGTCCTGAGCGGAAACTGCCGGCCAAGAGACTCAAGAAGTGTTCGGTCCTGGGGCTTAAGGTATATACCCATAGGCCCTAAAGTAGTTCCTTTTTGGGGGGTTCATATATAGAATCCTATAAGGTAACCCCAAAAAGGAACTACTATGGGTCCTATAGAGCTAAGGCATGCTTCCTGTTTTGTTTTGCTGCAAGAATCTCGAAAGGAGCCACTCACGCTTCTGAGACATGGGCCCGCAAACGATGTCAAAAGAGCGGTCATTCTGTCGCCAGCAGCACTCCTGCTTGATCAGATTCGGTTGCAGCGAGCTGCTTCATTTAGGGGTTTCCGAAAATAGGGGACCCTAATATAGCACCCTAAATAATAGGATCCCTATTATAAGGACCCCAAAATAAGCTACCCCAATTTTCTGAAACTCCCATTTAGGATTAAGGGAAACGGTGGCCCCCTGGAGCATGAGCCCTTATGTCCGTCTCGCCACTTGGGCTGCTGGCCTACTGGTTCGAGGACCCCTGTGACTACCCCGATGCCAGAAGCTCGAAGCTCCAACAAGCAAGAAGATGCCGTAAAACCCGAAACCTAAACCCCTAAGCCCTAAACCCTCATTAGAACCCCTAAAAACCATGAGGAGAAAAACGCCGACCCCAAGCCCCAAGAAGGCCTTAGAACCCTAAACCCTAAGCCCCAAAGCCTAAAAGGAGTACGCCCTGAGATGGGCACAAAGTCTCGCTGAGCATCTTCTCTTTCGGGCTGAGGCCCTATACCCTAAACCCTAAACCCCTAAACCCTAAACCCTAATACCCTAATACCCTAAACCCTAAAACCTAAATCCTAAGTCCTAAGTCCTAAACCCCAATATCCTAAACCCTAAACCCCAATATCCTAAACCCTAAACCCCAATATCCTAAACCCTAAACCCCAATATCCTAAACCCTAAACCCCAAACATTAAACCCCAATATCCTAAACCCTAAACCCCAATATCCTAAACCCTAAACCCCAAACCCTAAACCCCAAACCCTAATACCCTATAACCCCAAGCCCTAATATCCTAGATCCTAATACCCTAATACCCTAAACCCCAATATCCTAAACCCTAAACCCCAATATCCTAAACCCTAAACCCCAAACCCTAATACCCTAAACCCTAAACCCCAAAGCCCTAAATCCCTAATACCCTAAACCCTAAAGCCTAAAACCCTAAACCCCAATATCCTAAACCCCAAAACCCCTAAACCCCAAACCCCCAAATCTCCTGCGGCAGGCGAGCCGAAAGGCCGAAGTCGATCACTTTGATGTCCTGGGCGCGGCTAGAGGCTCCGACGAGGCTCCGACAGAGATCACGGTTTAGGGTCTTAGGGTTTAGGGTTTAGGGTTGAAGTTGTAGGGTTTAGGGTTTAAGTTTTTAGGGTTTAGGGTTTAAGTTTTAGGGTTTAGGGTGTAAGTTTTAGGGTTCAGGGTTTAAGTTTTAGGCCCTTGGAGCTTTTGGGGCCTTTGGGGGTGTTGGGGTTTCAGGGCTTGGGGGGTTCAGGGTTTAGGGCTTTAGGGTTTTAGGGTTTGGGGCTTGGGGGTCGAGGGTTTCTGCGCTTAGTAGTTGGTGGCTTTGAGGGTGCGAGGTGTAACAGTAGCTCATCATCAAACCTCGGACTTGGATTTAGCATCGTGTACTGTCCCTTTTGCCAAACCAAAAGGGTATCTTACAAGTACCAAACCAGAACCCCGACAGAAGAGCACCGATAATACCTGTCCAAGACCTTGGAGTCGTTGGACCTCGAACACAGCAGAGGTAAGGCGCTGACAGCTTTGCATAGCGCCTGAGAGAATATGTGCCAGCTCATAAACCAAAATGCGCGCCGATGCACGCCGACCCAACCGAACCCTAGATGCTTACCTGTCACGTGGCAGTCCTGTAGTTGACAACTCTGTGAGCTGTGAACCCATGGAGCACTAGATTAAAGCATCATAGCTTGACGAGTTGCTCTGCCAGGAAGCAACGGCGGCTCAGTCAAAAGGATGTTCTGGGCCTTGCAAGCATACAGAGGCTGAGCAACCAGAGCCACCCTACGGCTTGGCCGGGTCACTCGTTCATACACGTGGCATCCAACATGTACCATTGACTGATCTGGCCTGGAATCACGACTTCAGCCCAAAATCTCCCTCCAACTCCATGTGGTGACATACTGATCGAAGCCCTGTCAATCTTCTCACTCTTTTCGAAACCCAGCATCGGTGCCGTTGCCTTGATGTCTCTGTGAACAACACGGCAGCTGTGGAGATACTCGAGCGCCTGTCTTTGAGCTGAGCCACTCTTGGCCAAACGTGGCTACCGCCGCTTCAGTGCCTTCAGGAGCTGCAAGCTCACTCTCGACATATCCTCTCAGATGCGCTGGGGCTGATAAGGTGAGACCACAAGATGCCGGCACGCAGCCAAAATCACGCACATTGCTGTCCTGTTCAGTGATGACCGCCAGCTCGGACTTCAAAGCCTCAGGAAATGCCCGCGCAAGCGCGATGAACCGAACAGGCTCAACTTCCAAGAAGTCACCTCAAACAGCTCGCCCCCCTTGATGCGCTCCATGATGACATACAGAAACCGCTTGTCCTGCCACGTTCGTCCCATTTCGCGCCACGAAGAGCTTTGCTCGTTTCATCCGCGGGCATGTGTTCGACGTCCCTAGAACACTGGTGCTGTCAACTAGACGAATCACAACTTGGCAGGAACTGTGCAACCCTTTGCAAGCAGGCTGTCTTCCCGCCAATAGCAGTGCAAGCTGTTCGCGGGTACTACCACACTTTCTGACGCAATTCACCTGCGGACCAAAGCGAGCTGTCGCAACAGTTTCTTTTCCGCTTGCTTGTGGTCGGGGCAGAAGCGAAACATCGACTGGTCTTCCTGTCACTGCTGGCTTTAGATGCAGTACAGATGGAGACATGTCGGCTGTGCGAGATTTTATCAAGCATTGGCAGTCGGACACTGTCGGTGATGCGTCCCTCGGTGCGAGGACGGCAGATAGAACCAACTCGAAAACAAGCTGGTTGAGCATTTACACTAACCCAGGCCCGAAGCAGGCAGCCCGACCCCGAGGAATCTTGCAGAAGCATAGATTACCGGACTCCTGGCGATACGAAAACAATGATACAACGGCCAGAGTAAAGGCTTCAAGTCGGGAAGGCTGTGATGCTTGTGAACTGGTCATCTGCAATTTGTTGCCTGCCTGCAGATTCTTGGAGCCAGCCCCGAAGGCACTCTACGATCCGCCGTTTTTCTGCCTAGTTCCCAGCTCTTCTTTCGGGTGGACTCGGTGTCGGAACCAGTAGTCCTGAGCTGATGAAACCAGAAGTATGATCGTGCGGCCACGCTGGCATCCCCCACCAGGCCTCCCAGGTCTTGAAGTTGACCTGCTGTCGTACAATGCCAACATGTCACTGAAGTCAAACATCTATCTATATATGTAATATATATATATATATATATACGTATATATTTATGCATATGTGCATATGTATACGAATGTGTAAACATGTACAGTGCACGCGGGCAGAGGGACCACAGCATGGCCATGCGCTGCCTGCGCCGAATGCGCCGATTGCGCTGGAAATGCGCCGATTGCAC
>CAJNDV010032346.1:0-14791 GCA_905221635.1 Symbiodinium sp. CCMP2456 | reverse complement strand
GCCTCTGCGGCTTCCCGTGCCTTTCTTTCCTCCTCCGCCCTTGCCGCTGCCTCTGCAGCCTCAGCGGCTTCCCGTGCCTTTCTCTCCTCCTCCGCCCTTGCCGCTGCCTCTGCGGCCTCTGCGGCTTCCCGTGCCTTTCTCTCCTCCTCCGCCCTTGCCGCTGCCTCTGCAGCCTCTGCGGCTTCCCGTGCCTTTCTCTCCTCCTCCGCCCTTGCCGCTGCCTCCGCAGCCTCAGCGGCTTCCCGTGCTTTTCTCTCCTCCTCCGCCCTTGCCGCCGCCTCTGCGGCCTCTGCGGCTTCCCGTGCCTTTCTCTCCTCCTCCTCCGCCTTTGCCGCTGCCTCTGCAGCTTCCTTTATCTTTCTCTCCTCCTCCACCCTTGCAACTTCCCTGGCTTTCTGATCTTCTTCGGCCATTGCTGCGGTCTCTGCAGCTTGCCTAGCTTGTTGCTCCTCTTCTGACTTGAATGCTTCCTCTGCGGCATCCGCAGCTTTTCCGTCAGCAGTTTGAGCCTCTGGCTGTTGATGGTCTGTCGCCTCTTGTTTCATGACATCCTTCAACTTGTTGCGAATGGTCCGAGGTGGTTCCGCGTCCACACCAGCGAGCTGTCGGACCTTCAATTTTTCCCTCCTCTGCTGACGGTTTCTCTTCTGGTGCCCTCCCTCAGAGCTGCCGTTTCCGTGCTCTTCCCTTTCAGGTGCCTCCACAAGAAAGCTGCAGGACTCTCCGGAGCCTTTCGGCCGGCTGTCGAGCTAAAGCGCAAAACGTTCATTCTTCCTACTTTTCCTTACTTCCAGCCTGTCTCGCCCTTCCACTTCATGCAGAGACTAGGGGAAGGAAAGGTGTTTCCGGCTGGCTAGAGGTTTGCAGTTTGTCATAGTTTGGTGGCGAGTCCCCAATTACGGCGGCAGGTGACAAACAAGGGATGCCCTCAGATTCCTGGTCCCCCACTTGGGCCTAGTTCCCGTTGGCTGCTGCTCTGTCACATGCAATTTGTGCGTTTTACATCAAGCTGGGTACAGCTTGCGAAGGCATCACCAAGCGTACCCCCCCTACCCCACACCCCCTGGTCCGCCTCTAGACGGGTGCCACTCTCATATATCATCCGGGTTCTCGGTTCGCCGACCCCCCTCATGGATCCCCCCCCACCCCCGGCACGCCCAGGTCCAAATACGTCGAATCCCTGTGACTGCCCACATTTCTCCCACATGGCGGCTCCAAGACCATCAAGTGTCACGAGATCTCGTCCCAAACACACCGGATCCTTGACTTTAAACACAGGGTATTGAAAATGCTAGTGTCACCAGGATCGCGTTCCTGTTAGGCCCGCTTCCTGTGGCAGTTGACCCAAGAAAGGAACATGATAATGATGACGATTTCGAAACACCCAGGGCGACCCAAACCTCGAACCACACCCAGGGGAGAGCGGGACTCCAAGCAGACGCAAAATCCCGAACCACACCGCACCACAGGGGGAAGGGGGGGGAAGGGGTGCCAACCATTGGGGGGGAGGGTGGGGCGGCCCGACCGAACCGGGATCATACATACTGTGCTCCTCGCCTGCTCATTCCAAAGCCTAAAGCTCAGTAGTCGTTATCCAGCCTGCGGGGTACCATCCATTTCGTCGCCTGGCTTCGGGACATCTGCCGCTGTCGTGTTCTCCTCTCCCACTTTATTGCTCTTCTCCACAGTTCTGTCGTTGTTGTCATAGGTCTCGACTTGGTTTCCCTCCTCCTTCGTCAGATCTGCCTCCGCATCATCCGAGACCAGCTTCCTCTCTTCTTGCCGCTGTGCGGCATCCGATCGGTCTTCAGGTACATCCTGCGGACCGTTCCTGTCTTCGGTCTTCAGCTTGGTGGTGCCCGCATCGTGGTCTAAGGCCATGTCTGCCGACACAGTTGCTGGATCTTGTTCGTTCTTGGTGCTTTCCAGCAGGTCACCATCTGCGGGCTTGCTGCCTTCTGACGTAGTCGGCGTGGCGACCTTGGCGGGGTGCCCGGTTACTTCGCCAGCTGATGCTGACAGCGTTCTTTCATCGGGAACTTGCCCTGCTGCATGCGCGGCAGATGAATCTCCAGATCTTGCTGCAAACTGTTTGTCCTCTTCTTCTGGTTCAGGTCTTGCCACGGAGAGATTTCCAAAGGACTTGCCAGTGGATGGCCCGCTGCTGGAAGGTCTTGGTTGACCTACAGGTGCCGCCATGGACTGAGCCCCATCTGTCTCCGAATCTCTGGAGTCAATGGAGTGGAGCTTGCCTGGTGCCTCTGTGTCCTCCTTGCCCTTGCCTCGAGCACCGAAGTCTTTGACACTCCCTCGCTGGAGGCTCGTCTCGAGCTCTGCTACGTGACTGAGCCGTGCTGATACCACTTCGTGCTCCATGAACTGCGTCGGAACAACGGGAGCCTGTCAGGCAGGGTAGTGGGTCAACACTGCTTGATATGGGAAGCCCTGCAAAAGAAGCATGTCAGCACGATCATGCACCTCGTCTTGTATCTTTTGTAGGTGGGAAGTCCACTTTGCTAAACTTTGCCACTTTTCCATCTGTGGCTTCGCCTTCGTAGATGGCGTCCGTTTCGCAACGCCTTTCGGAACCTGAATTGTCTGCACACCTCTGTCCTTGAGCGTCGGTTCCTTTCGCATAGCATGGACCGTTCTCCCGAAGTTGTCCACAGCAGCAATACCGGCAAATGCATGATGGTCGGACAGCGCAGAACACACGTCGGCACGCCCACGAGCTGTTGCGACATGCAGCCTGGCAACAGAGAAAACACACAAAAACGTTCGTTGCCAGAAAAACTCTATGGAGCCAAGTGGCGCCGTCATACCATTTTTGTCTCTCGCAGTGAAGACCTTGAAGCGTGGACTCTCCAACAAAGTGCTGCACGTGGTACGTTGGCCGTGGGCAGCAGCAACATGCAGGGCCGTCCAGCCGTTCCAGTCCTGAGTATCCTGTGCTGAGAACCGCCAGTGCTGAAGAAGGGCCTGGCAGACCTCCCGATGCCCTTTGCAGGCGGCGTAATGCAAGGCTGTGCATCCGGATGCGTCTTGGTCGTTCACCTGCATGAATAAAGGTGATTCCAAGAGCTCCAAGCAGACATCCGCGTACCCAGCAGATGCCGCATAATGCAATGCAGTTGCTCCGTCTGCGGTGCGAGCATTGATGTCCTTTTCAGTGCATTGTGGCAAGTGATGCAGGCAGTCGCCTTCGCTAGCTTGCGAAAGCATTCGCAGCAGCATCTCTGCCTGCTTCATTCGAACAAAATGGCTGCAGACATGATTTTCATCCGTGAGACTTTACGCGCATTCCAACTTGGAACAAGCACACAGAGCTGCTTCACGCTTCCTCGGTGTTGCTTCGAAATTGTTGCAGGTATCTACGCCGTGCTAAGACTTGCGAGAGCTCGACATGAGTCATGGTCTGGTTAGGATTCAGGATTACATAAACCCACACGAAACCCACGAGATTCCGACACATGAAATTAAAGTGCGGCAGCAAGGCCACGTCTGGAAAAGCCTGCCCAAGTATCCATCCAAGCTCTGACACGGATAGGGAACGCCAGAGCAATGCCTTCTTCACGTTGCTGATCGCTCTCTGAGCCAGGCCCGCTGGGTTGAAGCATTCCTGCAAAGCGGGATCCGAGTTCCAATGGCCAAGAGCACATGTCGGAAGACCGGTCAAATCACGACCAAGGAAACACATGGACCGCCCTGACACGGCTTTGCACATGCAGCCTTCCTCGGCAGTCTGTGTCTTCAGCTCATCTGGCGTTTTCGGGAAAATCACGACAGACTTGACCCCCAACTTCACAGCCTCCCAAGTCAAGCAGTCATACCGCATGGTCGCAGAATAGACTTACATTGACATGATTAGACATGTCAAAGACGAGACCGGCACTGGATAAAGAGACATCGTGCCTCTTCAACTTCACGAAGAAGCCCTGTGTCCACCTTATTGCTATTGCTGCTGCTGTGCGGAATTCCGTCCAGACCTGCACCGCCTCTGTTCTTGGGGTGCGCACTCCGACGCGGGACACGTCAGGCATGGAGCTGATGGGGATGTCTTCCGTCCCCTCGGAACATTGGGAACAGTGCCATTCATGTGCAATGTTGGCGCTGATCTGCACTCCTCGTGCACGAAGATCGGCAGGATGAAGTTTGCGGCAGTCAGCCTCCAAGGACAAGCAACGATCAGCAGCTGTCGGGCCACGGTGTGTTGGGCGGGCCTGGTTTCCGAAAACATATTTCGCTGTGCCGGCAAGCGGCGATTTCGTCTGGGCCTGGCAAAGCAGTTGTTGAAAGCATGGCTCCGCAGGAAAAATGTACCGAGCGTGACAACACATTAGAAAGCACGCGTCTTACTCCAAGCATCTGCGCCTCTTCCTGATAGCCATAGGGTGGGGCGTCGGAGTTCCATCAGGAATTCGAGAGCCTGGCGGATGCTGTGTGACCTCGGAAGGAGCTGCTGAAGGCAATGTACTAGGAATGACTTAATTAGAGTTCTCATGCTGAGCTCGTGTCCGGGACCGCCTCAACCTCTGCCTCTGCCACCTGCGTCTCGGTCTCCGCTTCTCCGAAGAAGTGCCGCAGAGTCTGCCCAAGAGCTTACAGCCCCGTCTGTTCAGGTCAATGTGTTGTGGTGGCACTCCAGCTCCAAAGATTGAGAACATTGAACAGTGGCCTCGGGAAACGTCAATGCACAAGCGTGGCTGTAACAGAGGACTGCTGCTGTCCAACCAAGCAAGCCAAGGTTGCGCATGGGCTTGTTGATGGATGTTTTGGGATGAGAATCGAATTGCTTGCAATCCCGTCCTAGCGGCTGCTGCAACGAAAGCTTAAAACTTGTTGCCAAGTCAAGCTACTGAACCTGTCACACATGCCATGACGCCATCCTTTCGGGTCATGGCTCGCTCAATTTTTTCTGCATGTCGTATGTCGGGGAAGTCGTCTGGTTGGCTGGGCTTGGCTGTGTCGCTGGTTTAAGTTGTCCAGCTCCGTCTTTCCCTCGAGATACTGCTCAGAACAAAAGACAACCTTGCAAATTGGCTGACGGCTCAACTTCAACTCGGCAAGGCCCCTGCTCCGTCCACCCTGCCTTGGCCTGCCCACGCTGCTGGCGGCTTCTTGCTGCCAGAGCGAAGCCGGCAACAGCAGCAGCAGCAGCCACGGCTGTCGGCGAGTTAGAGGAAGCCTTTGGGAGTCGCACATGTAACTTGTTATCTCGCCTTTTCTGCTGCGTTTCTCTCTCTCCCTGCCGTTGCATCCAAAAAGTCTAGCGTGGCTCTCAACATTTACCTCTGCTTCAGATCCTCAGTTCTACTTTCCATTCAAGCGGCCCGGGCTGGCAGCGCTGCTGCTGCCCCTGCCCGGAGTGCTCGCGCACTGCCCGGGTTTTGGGAGGGCGCTGTGCCGACAAAAGCGGTGCAAGCAACAGTGGCTGCCACAGCTCCCACCTCGGCTCGCTGTGTCTGATCGCTTCAGAAGCTGCAATACGAACCCACACCAGCAAGAGCGTCTTTAATTGGACTCCCAGCCACCGCGACGACACGGCTGTCGCCAGTCATTTTGTTACCCTGTACAGTGTCTCTGGCTCCTGCGCCGCGTCTAAAAAACAAAAAAGCTGCGAGCCAAGGAATAGAGGAGATGCGACAAGCCTGACATGCGCCACTTGATTTGGGATTCGTCCAGATCCCGTGAAGTGCGCTTAATCAACCAACAACCGGTGGCTCACACTATAGACTATAGAATAGACAATAGATTCTGGCCGCAGCCAGGTGCCCGTGTCGATCCAAGCAATGGTTTTCATATGGCTGCTGCAACATGAGCACCAACCCACGTTTTGGTTGCCACCCATGCAAAGGGGCAACAAGTCAAGTACCGGGCGAACACCGCCAAAGGACGTTCAGGCAAAAAGAGTCTAACAACCCAAGGGCATCGCCCCCTCCTCGGGGTTTTATGCTTTTGATACACTATTATGCATACATTGCGCGCTGCAAGCGGAAATAGACGATCTTGGGGGGCCGGCTGCATCGGCAACACGTTGCAATGCACTGCAAAACGGGCAAGCAATCCGTCTTTCTGCATCTGCCTCTGCAGTCATTTGGCAGGAGGGCAGGCTGTTCTGGCAGGCTGATTCCTGCAAAGGCGCTGCAAGAGCAGGTCGGCAATGCAATTCAAAGCCTGGTGACATGTCGCTCATTGGCTTTGGCTTTGGCTTTCCGCTTGCCACACAGTCTCAGAGGTCCTTCTCTGCAGCTGGTCGCTTATTCCCCCCTTCGCGGCGTTTGTTGCAGACCTGCCTGGGCCGGGTCGGAGGCTGGAACTACCATTTGCAGGGGAACTTCGGGATCACGCCTGATATGCCCCGCCCCTCGCCAGCACTTCCAAGCCTTCACTCAAAGTTATTGGTCGCTCTCCGACATGAAATGAATTCAGCCGCTTTCCATGCCTGCATACGCGGTTTGACGGGAGCGCGAGATTTTTTCGCAGAACGTCGCCTCTGCCGTTCCGAACCTTTTGCCTGCATGGATCGGCTGTGACATGAGAATGCCCCTGGTGCAGCACCTATGCGGAGGCCTCGGCAGTATGAGGACGGCCTTCTTTTTCACCTCCACTTATACAGAGACTCAAGCTGCCACGGCAAACAAAGTCTCAAGCTGCTCCAGTACTCAGCAAGGACTCGACCTGAATCCCGACACAGCGTTGTAGAGAGGACCTGAAGAGCACATTGAGATTCTTCACACAGGTGCGTCTTACTCGGTCTTCCGAGGGACCCCATTCAGCATTGTCCTGAACTGGTCCACCGAAGAAGCCTGCTTTCGGCGGAGCGAGAGTACTTCGCGCATCCTGCCTTGTCGCCTCGCCCACCGCTTTGGCCATCTCTGGTGGGAGCTGAGGTTCGCCGGCCTTTTGCGAGACTTGTGATCCGAGGATGGGAAAGAAAAAGGTCCCAAATTTAAACACAAATCGGCAGGGTTTGGGTCTGCAAGACTACTTTCAATTGCGGCAGGATTTCGTATGAGGAAAAGGGACCACATGTAAAGAAACTTAGTTTGGGGAGCTTCAAAAACTTGCTTGCTGCTTTCCGAAGTAGGCCTTGCCTTTCGGCAGAGGCAGAGGCTGCCTTCCGGAGCTTTTTCCAACAGCTGAGGCCCTTCAGAAAGCTAGGTTTTCTATTATAAAAGGAAACAATTTTTCATTCCTTCCTAAGCTACCCCGAAGCAGATTTACAAAAGGGACTACATTTCTGGCAAGCCTGCGGGACGAGCCCGGGTGGAGGTTCAATACGTCGCTACTATTCTTAATAGTTTAATAGAGCCCAAGGAGCCGGGATGAGCCAACAGAACAGAGATTCCGTTAATGCGGTTCCGGCGATCCTTCTTCTGGGGGGAAGGGGGGGTGATCAGGCTGGGGGCCCCACTACTTTTTAATTTAGATGCTCGGATTATACAAAGGCCAGAGACAAACACACCTTCGAAAATTCTCGGAATGCCTCTGCCTGGCGTCCAGCACGAGCGTCACCGGGTCCGACGGCCAGCTCGGCCTTTCTCTTGTTTGGTACACGTTAAACACGCCGACCCTCCCTGGTCCCTTTGCAGGCCCTGTCCTCCATGCTGTCGTCACTTTCGCTGCCGCTGTCTGCAACAAGCGGGTCAAGTCTGAGTGAAAATTCAGGCTTGGAGCAATAGCTTCTTTTGCTGAAACGAACTCGCACCTGCCACCCCACCGTTCATAAGCCTGAGTTGTCATCGCATCACATCGTGAAACTCATTCGGAGAATCGCTGGATGTCGCTTGCGCACAACCGCGCAAGCGAAGACGCAAGCAAGGCGAGACCATGAGGCGTAAAACCCGTGGCCGAAGTTTCACACCCGCAGGGAACAGGTAGCTGCTAAGGACTTCCCATGACACCCCGCCGCCAAGACTCGCCGACTGTGGCGATAGACTTGAGCAGGGGAGGACGAGAGCTCGGGGAACGGTGATGCTATGTGATGCTCACTGGTCCGCACGTGGCAAACCCGGTGAGTTAGACAAGACTGTCGCAGACTGACATGCTAGTGCTTCTGTAAACAGCAGTACACCTGGGCGGTCATTTGCACGAGGGAGAGTGCTACTAGGTTGAGACAAGCCCTGCTTGCAAAGCTTGTCCCCAATGGAATTACGAAAGAGCTGGCTTTCGTGACCCCAGCTGGGCATCGTGTTTGCAAGGCAGACATTAACAGCCGTAAGGCGAGGCGAAGGGAAGATAGCAGGGAGAGAACCGCTGAGCCACTCGCGTCGACTCCGCCAAGGCACTGAGACTTCTTGCAGTTCTCTTATAAAAATGATCAAAGCACATGCTCGAAACACACTCACACGGAGCCAAGCTGCAGGAAGTCACGTGCCTCAGGATCAGTGCCTCATGCGCAGCAGTTCGACAGTCTCCAGTGTTTGGCGCAGGCACTTCTCAGATGCTTGCCGTTGAAGAAATCCTCATAAACTTGGTATGCGTCCTGACTCTTCAAAATGGATGAAGCATGCTCCCTGCAAATTGCGTCTGAAAGGTGGCAGCAAAAGCACTTTTTATTCCAGCTTGCGGAAAACGTTTGAAGAATGACACGAAAGCGATTGCACGGGTGATGCGTGACCCGCACCACTGGCAAGCAATGCGGGAAGCAGCCGTTCAATTTTGAACAGGCTGCCAAGAGTCAGCTTAATTATCCGAGGAATTCCAGCAGCTGAGAATCCTCATCACCTTGCAACCATATGAGAAGCTCACCACACGCGCCACACCACATGCAAAACAAATGACAAGCCATCCGCCATCCAAAATACAGAACATGCAACGAACAAAGGAGTGTCCTAGAGTCACTAGAAAGCTCCTTCTTGCTGTGCCAGGATGCAGATTGTGTCCACGATGCTTGCAACATGTGAACACATCATCAGGGCGAGCTTCTCATCCATTTCTGTGAAGACCGGCTTCTGAAGCAATTTCGGCCTGGGCTTGATGCTCAGATATGCTCAGTCACTTTCGGAGTGCACCAAAAAAAAGAAAAAACTACGAGGACCACTGAAACAAAGGGCTATACCACATTGTCTACACACAAACGATGACCAAGCCGCATTTTGTTGATAACCTCTAGCACGCCCAACACTTCCCCAGAACGTTTGCTGAGAATCGGGCACACAAGGACACTGCAGGCACGTGTCCCGCTTCCTGTGTTCCTGTGTGTTGCCGCAAACCGAGGGTCGGAGTACACGACCGGGGTATTCAGCAGCTTCTTTGCGTCGACGACATACTTCTTCGTGCCGCCTGCTCGCAGTTTGATCTTCGTCGGTCTTTCCAGTTGTTGTTCCAAGTACACTCTGAACTCGTCTGATGAGACTTCCTTCGACTTTCTGACTAGGTGTGCGATTTCCGATGCTTTGAAGTGCAACTCCGCGAGCGCACTTGCAATTGCACCGTCGCTATAATCCTGCTCTTCTGTGAACGACTTGAACTCGCTAAGCTGAGCATCACTGAGTTGCCATCGCTTGGCAAACGTCCAAAGGTATTTATCGTCGGAGTCGCGAATGTAAAGTGTGCAGCGCTCGGCTTCAAAGTGGGCAGGGCCATCGACTGCAAATGTCTTGCAGATTGTCTGCAGCTCTGCATGCTTCTTCTGCCTTTCGACTTTCCGCAAGTCCAAGAACAGCAGATTCAGCATGCCCAAAAGACAGCCACACAGGACTCCTTCACAGGGGGATGCATAATGAAAGTGCATGACAGGGGGCCACCTACTTCCTCTTCCCTGATGTATCCCGCAGGCCTATGGCGGAGCCGGCTGTGCCCAGCAGTTTCACAACGGACATCTGCCGCTGCTTGTCTGATAAAGCAGGGTGGCGCAGCCCCAGCTTTGATGCAGCAGCTTCCAAGGTGCCACCGAAGCAGACGCCTCTGCAGCTCGTTCACTGAGGATTAGAGACATGGTCTTCATGTTCAGCATGACTTCAAGATGCAGCCAGCGTCTTTTCTTATCTTGAGCAGATCGAAGGCCATTCTGCTTCTCAATTCTGCCACTGCGGACAGACCCTGTCTTGCAGATCCTCATGCTTACAACTGTTGAAGTGTAGTTGCCGCAAGATCCCTGAAACATTCGCCGGTGAAGACTCGGCACGACAAACCACACCCTAATCGAATCGTTTCGCCGAAAAGCGATTCAGCCGGCATTCACTTCATATTCCAATGCTATGGAAGGACTGTCCGAACTTGCTACTTCATTCCTCACACTTTCGACCTGTTCAGCACATGGGTCAACTTCGGAGGAAACCTGCTCTACGATGCGTGCACCCTGCCACAGTGCCACAACGACAAACAAGGCAGCATGCAATGATGGCAGCGCTACCTGTAGCAAAAAACAGATAAACCAGGTTCTGGTAGCGCTGGGGACGGCAGCTGTTTCATCACTCCGTGATATGGTATGGAATGGCCTGAAAAATCAGAAATCACTTGTCCAGCAGCTGCAGAGGCCATAGTGCTAAGCCCCAAGGCCATGCCCAGGTGCTCATCAATCATCTCGCCTCTCGTGGCTCTTGCGAACGCTCCAATGCAGTTTGAACATGGTCCGGCTTGTCACTCTCAGCATCCATGCCCCGTGCCTGCGTGAATCATGATGGTGTTGTCCTTCGGGCTTGTAGCTGGGTTTAAGATGTAACAGACGGCAGCAGCAAGCAGCAAGACTGACCGCCGAGCACTATTACTCCATGCAGCTGAGAGTCCATGATACCGAACCCGACCATCGGCACAGCACAAACGATGAAGTGCCGCCGCAAATTCTTTACAGATGGTCTGGCCTCCTGAGTGGTTGCACAAGCGGAGGCTGTGCATGTTGCGAAACCAACACAGCTTTGCACTTCCACTGCGAAGCTTTTGTAGCACCACCGCTGACATGCCATCTCAATCCATCTCAAAATGCCGCGGGCTTAACGTTGGAATGTGGCACACTGTTGCCTCTCGATTGGCTGACGCCCACCCCCTCACGTGGCGGGATGGTGCCTTGCTGCCTTTCTCCCGCCGGGGTTCAAGGTGGTGAGTGGCACCTTATTGATGACCTATAATAGTCTAATTTCTAACCGGACTGCAGCCGTCCGTGTGTCATCCTTGCTTTCTGAAGATTGGGACGTTGACCAGGGTATCGCCCAGGGAGCTGTCCTTAGCGGTTTCCTTTCCAATGTAATGTAGTAGTACATGGCTTGGCATTTGCAATCAAACGTGCTTGTCGCGACGCGTCGTGCCGTGCATCTAGCTCCAGCGCACTGCATGTCAAAATTTGGTGTATGCTGATGACATTGTCATTCTCAGCGGAACGCAGCAGTCTTGCAAAATGCTTTAGATGCTGCATGGGCTAGAGCTTGGAGATTTTGTTTTGGCACTGGCCCAAACAAAAGGTGCAGTCACGTGCTTTGGCCGGAGGCCGCCCAATCTTGCTTCGTTGCAATTCCACATTGGCCATCAGCCCTTGCCGATTGTTCGTAGCCATACAAATTTGAGGGTTGCTTTTCATGATCGTGTCAACATTGGAGTGACCATGTCGATCGTGTGCTATCCTGCGGTAAACAGAGAATTGCTGCTTGCGTGTCGTGGACACCATCGAACTCTCAAAATCTGGAGCTGAGCTTTTGCATATAAGCAGAATTTTTAAAGCATACGTACGACGTCCGTTTGCTTTGGTTTGCGATTTGTTGTTGAAAACCGCCAGTTAGAGCCTGTGAACACCCGCTTGTTCCGCTTATTGATGTGGCCACGTGGTGCATGGACTGCGGCTGTTCAGGGTCAGCTTTGTTGGTTTAATGCCAGCAATTTGCGCTTGCTGCATGCCGCAGGGTTATGGGCACGCCTGCTTTCCATCCCCGGCAGAGGCATACCTGCAGAGGTTGCACGTATTGTCACTGAATATCCTGGTTCTTGGGTCCGTCGTCGTGAAAATCAGCTCGTTCAACTGGATGTTTCCCATCCAGAAACCTGGAGTGTAGGACGTGGTGCTAGCCATTCAGTCGCTCGACGCTGGTTCAAGTTCCCCCCATGTGCGTACCGAACTAGTTTCGCATGCCAACGCGAGTTGCGCCGTGGCATTGAAACTTTACGCGACTATGCGCAATAGCAGCCACACCCCAGCTTGTACCCAGTGGTTTATGGCCGGTGTGTGTCTCCTGCACATGCTCGCTACTGGGGATCAGGGCATCACCCTGTCTGTGACGGGCGAAGTGCTCGCCACCAGAGCAACGCCGAACCTTGTCGGTTTTGTGCTGGTCGTTTAGACACTCTTGCACATGCTCTACTTCATTGCACGGCGCACCAAGCTTTGCGAGAAAGGCGGCGCTCTCGAACCCGGTCAGGGTAGGCTTTGATTTTGTCAACGTTGTTTTGCACCTCCGCAGCTACCAACCGTGCCCGTGAAATTCCCAACAACATTTGCTTTGTGGCCAGCGTGTGCTATGCCGCTGAGGCGTGAAAAATGAGACAGTGCTGACGCTTAGCTCGGAGAGCTCTGAGTGAGCAGACCGATGCTGTAGTTGATCTTGTGCGCAGTTGTACAAACACCTTTTGCTTAGCCGTGTAGTGTTTCACGTTCTGACAATGCCTCATGGTCGTTCCAGGACAGGACTCTCTCTCCTGATTTCGTTGGCTTCAACCAGACGCGCGATCCTTCACTTCACGTTCATGTCTGACGCATCGCTTTTCTAAATTACTTGGCATGGTGCCAGAAATGCGAGCATTGCGAATGTTACCGAGGCTGGGAGAATGATTTTCTTGGCATCACAGCTCGGGCAAACCAGAATAAAACAACCAACAAGAACGAACAACCCTGACTTCGAGGCAGTGTAAACATCTCGGCAGCCGAAGTGCGGCAGACGGCGACGAGCTGAAGGTGCGTCTGGGAACCAAGGGCAACCTTCGGAGCAGAGCGCCAGGCCTGAGTAGGCGTCGCATTGCGATACCGAAGACACTCCGACCATGAAAGCTTCAACCATACTTGGGCCAAATAGCGAACGGAACAACACTGGCAGGCTTTGACGGTGGAAGTTCAGCCTCTCAACCCTGCAAAAACGTCCATAGAAGTGGAACGTGAAATAGAGCTCCCGCATCGCACTGTGAGATACTGCGAGCAACCGACACGATACCACACGCCACATGCTGCCACACAGCGAAAAACCAGCTCCTGTTCGAAGACTGGTTCTTGATAGCCTCACGTCACGCAGGCCCTCCTGTATTCTGCAGTCTGGCATGTCGCAGCACGGCCCCCGACACGCTTCACTTTGTTTGAAGTGCGCGAAGCCGCATTCGTCGTAAATGCGCCGCCTGTGCAAAGTGGCCAAATCGACCGGCCACTTCTGTCTTGCAAAGCTGGCCTCTCCGGATCTTTAAGAACTAGATATGCCTGACCGGACCATAGCATACACACGACTGCCAAGGCGTGGAATGCATCCCGCCTCGGTGATTAACCAGAACCTGCGTTGTTTGAAGGCAAATCAAGATTACACGCAAAGCTCCTCTCCGCATTTCGAGCGTATGCTCGCTGCACTTCCAGGAGCCTTCGCAAAACTTCATGTCGCGTCCTCTGTGGACCATTCTCTTGATCACAACTGCCTTTCGAGCTGCAACACAAGACATGTGCAGCCACCGTGCGTTCTTGCCAATCGGCGGCCTGGTGTTTCAATGGATTGGAAATCCGGATGCCATTTCTGCACCATTCGATGATACCTCACATGGGCGGCTCAGGTTTCCTGTGATCCTCGGGTGGGTTGGTGCCATGATTTAGGAAGCACGCGCTGCACGAACTCGGCTCGCGGAAATGGACATCCCGTCGGAGCGTGTCAATCCCAACCTCGAGATCCACACTCATTGTTCGACGGCGCTTCAACTCGCGAAGTCTGATGAGGCATCCGCGCTTCATAATAATCCCGATGCGTGTCTTTCTGCCATTCATCTTCGTCGTCTGCCTGGGCAGAACATCCAAATGCAGTATTTCTTCCCGAGCCCGAGCCGATCCGTTCTGATACAACGTCCGGCGCACCGTCCACTCGACATCATCAAGCTTCTGCCACGCCGAAGATGTTGTCTGGGTTGTGGCCTCTTCTGCCTGCTGTCAGCGACGAGATGCAGCTGCTGACATCGGGAATTATCACGACTTGTCACGTTGTTTGCGGTGTGATCCCAACATGGCATACCACAGCACAATGCCAAACGCAGCTTCCTCGACAGAGGCTTCCTCGACAGAGGCGTCCTCAACGGACTCTTCAGCTCGGCTGTCGCTGGCAACCTGCAAAACGTCCCACAATTTGATAGTAGCCGTGCATCATTCCAATCTGTTCCGGCCTCGGCCTGGATCTCATCTTGCGTCATGTATGGTCTGTATGCTTATTAGTTTCGTTTGCTGGCCGCATGACTACTGATTGTTGCAACAGCTTAGAAGCAGGAAAAAACTTGGCCCAGAATCTCTGGTTCGTAATTTTGAAGATTGGGATGGTTGCTAACATGTCATGGCTCTACAAACTGGATCCCGGGCGAGACTTGGATGTTGGAAGCACGCAGCACGGCAAAGAGGAACACCGAAACACTCAGCAATCATTTGGTCTGTCGTGGGCGTGGTCGTTTTCGTAGTTCGTAGACTCGTATGAATGTTCACAGATCACTAGGACAACGACTACTGTTTCTATTTTTCCCGAAAGCATCGCGAAGGGTTCTTCCGTGCGGAGCCTCGCAGAGAAAATACATAGAGAATACGTGGAGTCAAGTACACTTGACTTTACCACACTTGACTCTACGACACTTAGCTTTA
>CAJNDV010032345.1:26904-41648 GCA_905221635.1 Symbiodinium sp. CCMP2456 | reverse complement strand
AAGTTCGTGCAGCAGTGGCTCGATGCAGTGATGACGGCCCGGAAGGAGCTTGGAATCAAAGGTTTTTGCGCAGTGGGTGGCAAGAGTGCCCAGGGCAAAGCCCTCTATGCTAAGGCGAAGGCGCTCTACGCAGCCTGAGCTGGGAGGGGACGACCCCGCTTTCGTGGTCATTCATGGAGCGGGCGGCCCCCGATAGTGCCACAAGCCACAAGAGCCGGACGTTGTACAGCCTCTTATTGCGGGGTGATTAAGACAGCCTTCCTGCAACAGCCAAGAAAAGTTCAACTTCAACGCTAAACCCGGAACTCATACATTCCAAGCTAGAAGCTCCTCTCGGGAAAGTGCCGTGGCTCCAGCTCCCGCAGTCCCAGCTCAAGCCCCCTCTACCTAGGCCGTTCTACCTTGGGCCGAAGGATTTAGGATGCAGCTCTATCGTTGTCTGTTCCCTAAGATACTACTCTCTTATCTAACTTATAGCAAGTTCATCCTTCTGGCCTTCGTTTTCAGCCGCTGTTGCATATCGGTGCCTTCTGTAGTTGGATTTGGACGGTCGTGTTCCCGTCAAGCCGGCGAAACATCTTGAGTGGGGCTGTCGTATAATCTGCTGAAACCTTTCTTGCGACTGGCTCGCTGGTCCGATGAACTCCACGATAACGGGGATGCCGATGTTATTACGGCCCTTGAAAAGCAGGGTTTCTATTAATCTGAGGTCTACACTAGGGTTTAAGTCCAGGGTTTTAGTTTAGAGTTTGGCGCTTACAGGTTGGATAGCTGAGAGAATACAATTCGTTGGTTCCTCATGAATACTGTCGTAGAATACACCACCAAAGCCCATTCTAATGATCTACATTTGTTTCCAGTCTTGGGTTTGCGGTATAGGGTTTAGCTGGCAGTCTGTAGTTAAAGGGAGAACTTTGGGTTTGCATATTTGGCCTCTGGCAAAGAGTTGAAGCTGTCTGGTGTCTTGGATCATTGCCCTCAACCCCAAGCCCTGAACCCTAAACCCCAAAGACCTGAACCCTCAAGGCCCTAAACCCTAAACCCTAAACCCTAAACCCTAAACCCTAAACCCTAAAGCGAGCTTGAGGCCCCAAGCCCGGAAAGATGACACCCGCACAGCCCAAACAGCGCAGGTGAGCGCATCGCCTCGCGAGGAGATCGTCATTCGCCCCGCCATTGTCAGGCACCACTGAACTTGTTGGGCTTTAGCCCTAAACCCTAAACCCTCCAGATCAAAAAAAATTAGCAATTAGGGTCGGGAAATCGCCATTAGTGTCCCTTTGTGGTCCTTGCATACTTTTGCATAAAGTTACCCTACAGTCCGGCTACGCTCATTGAGACCCCTACATGATTGAGATTTCAATCTAAAGGTTGTGCTCAGGGTTTAGGACTTGCCTGTGAAGACAACGCTGATCCTTTCGCTCTGTAATTCTAGCCTAGGCCTAGGAGTTACGATGTATTCTGGCCTCCACTGTGTTTAAGGTGTTGTACTCACCCTAAACCCCACAGCCCCTAAAAACGATACCCCCTCAAACCTAGCAATGATATGCGATGCAAAAGAAAATTTACAAAACTCCAAAGTCTACAGAAGCAGGCTAGATAACGAATGGAATGCTTTAGCAGCATGCAACGCCAATAGAGATGCCTCTCTAATTCCTGGAAACTTAAAACGCTGAAGCTTCAGCACCTCTTGCACGACAGGGCGCCAACCTTCGAACGAACTGACAGACCTTGACTCGATAACTTGAAAACAGCAGGGCGACAGAGTTGAGACGCCTTTGAGGAAGGGTTGGGGTTCCGTGGAGGAAGGGTTTATGAGAGATTAGGGTTTGCAATAGAATCGGAGCCATTTCCCGACCATCACATGTTGAGAATCTGTTATGTTTTATCGGGTTTTTATTCGCAGATATAAGACAGACGGAGAATTCGATTGGCCCCGGTATCAAAGAAAAATATTCGCGACGAATTTTTTTTGGTGTCGCACCCGGCGGAAGCAGTGGGCGATTCGTGGCGCCCTCCCGAAACAAACACGGCAAGAAGGATCGAGAAGACCCCCCTCTATAATATATCCTAATACTGCCCCAAACAGGGATTGAATTCTGAATAAAGGGACCCCAATAGATCCTTTAAATTAGGATTTAAAATCGGAATATATGCCCCGCTATTTAGGCCAAGATTTGACGGATATTAGGAATATATAGATAATTAATAATTAATTATGGGCGTATAGATATTATTTATCTAAAATATATAATTTTTTTTAATTAAAAAATAATATTTTCGTCGATAAATAAAACCGATTATTTAATTTCTAAATTGCCTCTCGTTCGAATTAATAGGTATGCCTTATATTATATTCTAAGAAATTAGATTGAGAAGGTAATCTGGATCTTCTTAATTAATGATATCGTCGTAAATAATAAGAGAGCAATTATTGGAATGATAGTTATATTATTATTAATTTTTATAGATAAGTAATTTCGAGAATTATTACACTATATTTATATTTGTAATTGGATAGCTCGGGGGGGAGGGGGATATTGGATACGGGGAAGAATTATAATTGAATGGTCTTTCGGTATTCTTCCGATTCTCTAGTAGATTTCTAGCCTTTATATATTGAAATTTGGGAATTTCTAATTTCTCAAGCCGTATATTTAATTAATTATTTAGATTGGTAATCTAGGAGATGGGGGATAATAAATAAAAATCTTTTCTTGACAATATCTATTCGTGCTGGAGGATCTGTCATATATTATATGAATTTCTTATATCGGAAATTTTTTTAAATATATTTCTAACTCGCCTTCTAAATAAAAATGATATAAAATAGTAGAATATTATAGATCTATAAAGAAATAGAATATCTCAAATCATTGCATGATTCAAGGTTTCTGGGCCTTGAGCCTAAAATTTGTGCAAAATCTGCTTCTTTTCAACCCGAAGTTTGTGCAAAACCACTACTTTCATAATCGGAATTATACGGAAAATATATTTTTCGTCACTCCAAAACTTGTAGAAAAATTATTTTTTATTGAAATAAATTTTGAAATAAAATATTTTTTTATTGGCAAGAAATATGAATAATTATATAAGATTTATATAATCCAATAGCCATAAAGGCTAGATAATAAATATCGGATCCAATCTAAATCCTTGAAACCAGAATCCGAAATCTAGAGATATTCAGAAACGCTAAATTCAGAAATTCCAAAACCCAATATCCCTCAACCTTGAACCCAAAAAGCCGAAACACAAGAGCACTACACAGAGATATCTGTTTTTTTTATCGCAAATTTTAGGCTTATAAAAGCATATTTATTTCCACAAATTTGGAAATGAAAAAAATCTATTTTTCCAAAATTTGGGGTTGAAAAAATCGTATTTTTCCATAAATTTTGGGCCCGAAATTTCTGGAATTGAGGAAAAGATGCGGAATTCTTTGAAGAAAATCCGACTGGTATCATGGGAAATTTGCGGAATTTTTTATGAAAAATCCGACCGGGTGCTGTGGATATTATTATAGAAAATCCGCCGATATTATAGAAATATTACGGAAATTATTATGGAAAATAATTACGCTCTACAAATAAATCATTTTGCCATATTTCTTTCAAAAAAATATTCTCAATTTCTGCCGAGATAAATATATTGCTCGCATGATATCTATTTCAAGAAAAATCTAGACAACCCTATTTATTTTGCCGCAAATTATCCATAGCCAAAGTTTCTTTTTCTGCAAAATTATCCATATTCACAGTCGTTTTTCCACAATATGCATATGCATTCTATATTTCCAGATCATATTCATAGATATATCTATATATACCGATATTCCTTATACGATATTATCCATAGAATTGCTCATTTATAACGATATTTAATCATAATCGCATCTACCAGAATGCCTTCTTTATTTTAAATTCTATCTAATTCGAAAAAGAAAATTATATAAATATATATTTAATATATTTACTATCAAATATCCTATTTCAATCCGATATTATTGCCTATAATATTTTTTTTGAATTTCAAAAATATAAAATCAAAATATTTCTTTTCCAGCCTAGAATATGCGGAAAAAATATTTCTCTTCAGCCTAAAAATTGTGAGAAAAATGCTTCTTTTCAACCCACTACATAGGAAAAATGCGATTCTATTCAAGCCCGAAAATTATGGAAAATCTCTGTCTTGCCAATAAGAATAACGAAGAAAAATCTTGATATCGATACGAAATATATATGGAAAATCTCTTCGGGCAAAATTTAATCGCCAAATCTATCTGATATATTATAGCATTTCTTTGGTAAAGGAGGTATACTGTTGTTAGATGCTTCGCACCGGCCCCAAGGTTTAGGGTTTCTGGGTTCAGGGATTTTGGATTCAGAGGTTTTGGATTCAGGGCTTCCATTTTTGGAGTTTTTGGACGTTTCTGGAATTTCAATTTTTTTCCGCTTCTGAGTTTCGGATTTCTGGGTCTAAAGGTTTGCGATTTCTCGATTTCTGGGAATTATAATCTATATTCAAAGATTAAGGCTTATGACATAGCAGCAGCAGTTAGTAGTAGTAGCCGCAGCCGTAGCAGTAGCCGTGCAGCTCGCGTAGCCGCAGCCGGAGGCGTAGCAGTAGCAATAATAGCCCGTTCTCCCCCCATTCGCCCTTCTACTATGGCGACGCATTACAACTTGCCGGGAAAGAATCGCGATCCATTCCCTTCCAAAGAGGGTCGGGGGAGCGGATCGCTAGAAATTTCGTTGCTTCCCCCGAGGTCCACAGGATCTTTCTTCGAATCAAGGTCTAAATATAATAATTATCCCTCTCCGCTAAATGACGAGCGCAGCTTCGCGGATGCGATTCGGTCTCGGACTGACGTTTTTGGAATTGGAAAGTATAGGGATTAGGAGGTGCAGGTTTTGCTAGAAAATTCATTTTTTTATTTTGATCTAGGATATAGGGGATTATGAATTTGAGATTTCTATATTTCTGGATTCAGATTTCTGATTTGAGGCTTCTGGCTTCAAGCATTCGGGGAGCATTCGGAGTTTCTGGATTGAACGGTTCTGGTTTCAAGGCTTCTGGGTCTAGTGTTTCGGTTCAGATACGGAGTCTTCGGAGCGGAAGGCCGGGGCTGTCTTGGGAGGCCTGGGCCGTTGCCCATCCCGAACAAAGGCCCCAGGCCGAAACCCTCGGCCTGGTCGATGGCCCTGGCCAGGCAGTCGAGGCCACTTTCTAGATATTTCAATATTAGGGGTTTAGAATTTCTGGACTTGGGATTTCTGGGTTCCAGGATTGGGGCGTCTATATTTCTAGATATAAAAAATTTCGATTCAGGGTTTCTGGATTTAAGGATTGTAGGATTTCTAGGTTCAAGGTTTCTGGGGTTGGATTTTCTGGATATTTCTTTTTAGGATTCCTGGGTTCGGATTTCTGGATTCAAGATTTAGGATTTCTCGGTTTACGAATTCTAGATTTTAGAATTCCTGAATTTATAATTTCTAGATATTTCTAGCTTTCGGATTTCTAGATTCAGAAATGCTAGATTTGAAATTTCTAGATGATTCTTAATTTATAAATTAAGTGTTTCTAAATTTGACGGCCTAGATTATAGGGACAAATATCATTTTACAAAGAGAATAAATATTTAGGAAGTATATCCTTTATTTCTTAGGTCTAATGACATATAGAGCATATAGAAATCGAGATATATATATTAATTTTCCCCCCCTTTCCTAGCCTCCACATAAATAATATTATATGTTAGGGGAAGAAGTCTAAATCGACCCTTCGAAGGGTCTATATTACTCCAACTAATATCTCAAATTTTCTATCAAATTTAAGCGCAAATGGAGTTTAAAATCCACCCTTATTGAAATAATAATATTAAATTATTCATTTTTTATTTATTAATCTACCTCTATTATCTTTTCATATGAATCAAATTTTCTATCTAAAATATATTTTCATATTTATTCCATATATTCTATTTCATATTCGAATTATTATAATATTTCTTATAATATCTCAAGATTCTTTAAAATCTATTTTCGAAAATATGAATTCTCTTTATATCATCTTCAGATTATATTGAATATATAATGAAAGATTCAATAATAGTCTCTTATCTAAATAAGTCCGAATTTATTTTAAAATTTCTGAAAATATTATGGAAAAATCTTAGAATTGAATCTCTCCTTATTTTTCTAAATCTTCTAATGGATGATATAGAATAAGATATATAAAATTGGATAAATTATGAAATAGAATCTTCATATTTAATATTGATGAGAAGATATTATTTCATCTATTCTTCCCTCTATGTATTCGTGCCTTGTGCGAATAAGGATTCGCTCACTTCAATAGATGCGATGGCACACAATACATCACCCACTCATCAGGCAACAGATTTTCCCAACCCGTCAAGTGCGTACCCTTGGAAATTATAGCTCCCAGAAGTTCAGCTTTAGTCTTGAACGAGCCCATTCCATCTCGCGAAGATCTGGGAAGCGGATGTTCCGTTAGGCGTGAATTCCAGTCTTTGGAACTCAAGCATTGGGGCCACGACTGGAGTTGAATTCTGCTTTTCTATTTCATGCCTTCGTCCCTGGTTCTGTGGATGCATCCCTGCGGCGGAGAAGCAGCAACAAGCGCGGAACGACCATCGAAAAGGAACATGACCTTCATGACTCAGCGCGGTCAGCAGTTGCAGCAGTCTTGCCCACTCGGCCATTGCGCTGTCCGAAGAGGCAAAGAGAAAGACAAGCCGACAGCAATGCAGCGCTGGCCCAGACCACCGCCCACAACAGGCTGGTCGTATATGCTCGGCGATTCACGACTTGTCCAAGGTAGTACAGGCCGAAGAACACAACGAAAAGCATGAACGATTGCAAATAGTCCAGGAGCTTGCCGCCGCATATTGGAGCCGCAAACCGGTCACAAAGATAAACAACAAAGTTCAAAAGCGCCAAGAAGAAGCCCACATGAAAGCCGATGCTGTTTCCCACAAACTCGGCCAATACTCCCTGCCATTTCATGCCACCGAGCGACAAGGACACCAGGCTGTCCAGTGAGGCACTGAAGGGTACAGCACTCACCATGAGAAGGTAGGGTAAGGGGAAAGCGGATCTGTTGCATCGCATCAGCTCTTCTCGCAGCGGCCCGCGCACGTATTGTGTAAAGGCCTCCTTGCTCCCGTACCACTCGGTAATGGCCCTGTGGATAAATTCTCGATCAAAGTCCGTACGACAATATGCCTTCTCGAGGTCGAACAAGCGCAGCTCTGACAGTAACCTGTGCTTCGACATCAGGTTCCGACGCATGAGGTGTAAGAACAGCAGGAGCGGAACAAGCCTCAGGCTGGGGATTTGGTGGGAATTTTTTCACGACAACGAACGGAATCATCCACCACTGCTCACCGTTTGCTAGTGATTACTAAGTGACTACTAGCTCTACTGCATTGAAGCACCTCTGTTCCAGTGACAAGATGCGCAACGACATAGGTCATCACCTGCCCGACTTCTTGCCAATTGAGTACAAAGACAAGCGAAAAGAGGGCAGCCACAAAGTATGTGAAGAGGATTGTTACGAGGGCACCCACTTCCACAAAGATCGGAGACACAACGATGCGCCCGCTGGGATTTGCCATGCGGTAGGCCGCCAATTCGAAAACGCACCACAGCCTCGAACACGTAGACTAATATAGACGCCATAAAGATTCGACTAGGGTTTGGGATAACTTGTAGTCGAATGATTGTAATGACAACAAAGCGCCCGATTTCCCCTATGTGAATGTCCCCAGCCTCGAGAGGTAGGGTGCGGACCAAAGGACCCGGAGCTCTTTGGAAACGCGCAAAAATCCTCCTAAGCCGTAGATCCCTCGCTCCATCAACTCCTGGTCTGCTTGGTGGATGCTGACCACGTCCAGGAAGCAAACAGGATGCTGGCCACAAAGGGCCGGAAGATAGGGCGTCAGCACGAGCCCGATAAAGCTTCCCACGAAACCCATGACGAGGCACCAAGGGAAGAATGGGCAAATGAGATGCGAATACTCAGCAAACTCGGCTGGGAGGGTAAATGGCAATGGGAGCCAGCGCACAAGACATAGAACAATTCCAGCCACCACGAAGAGGCTTTGGACAAGGAACGCCTGCTTCCAACCTGCTTGGAAAAGCAGGCTGAGGACTTTGTACCTGGCTCGTACAGGCGCCTCAGACTCTTTGGCCCATGAACACCAATGCATACACTAACAGACGAACCCCATTCCATGGGCACCCGGCCTCCCGGGGCTCATCCAGGTGTGGGACAGGAAGACATCGAAGCCCTCCACAGGAGCCGCATGGTCGTAGAGGCCTCGGCGGGCCTGATCAATTGCAAATGGAACTCTTCGTAGTTAGGCATTGAAGAAGTGCTGCACCCTGAACCGACAGTGTGCCTCTTCCGGAAGGTCCACAGGCGAGCGCCGCCAGAGCTTGCCAAGGGCACGGAGGGATGCCTTCACTAATGACTGGGAAATTGCCTTCCCGATCAGCGTTTCTCTGGCTAGTACTGTCATGCTATTGCTGCTGCAGCAGCTGGTACTGCTACTGCTACAGATGTGCCTGCTGCTACTGCTGCTACTGCTACGGCAAGGGATGCTGCTACGGCTGCTAGAACTACTACAAATACTACTACTACTACTACTACTACTACTACTACTACTACTACTACTACGTACAGGGTTGGTAGGTGATGTCATCATTTTCTTCTTCTGAGTGCGTTAAGCTCTCGCGTTTTAAACTGTTGTTACTCGTTCCAGGGGGGGGGGTCGCCTTTCCTGTGGTTCGTCTGTGTTACGATTTGAAGACATGCTGGACGCTGTTATTACTCGACTTTTGGCCTGGTTTTGATCGATGTGGGGCAAGTTGACGTTTTCGGTGGATACTGTTTGTCTGCGTTTTGGGGCCTTCCATTTTCTACGGCTTTCGACTTGGACGCTGCTATTTCTCGAGTCTTAGCATGTTTTGCATGGATTTGGTCAAGGACCACGTGGTTTGGAACTGCATGTTTTCTATGGACGTGTTATTTCCACTTAATGTTCGGGCCTTGGCTTTGCTCTTACACAAACTTTGCGGTTAGACAGGCTTTGCTGTTAGACAAGGGTTTTTAGGAGGGCCTTCGGTGATAGCGAGTTCTGATTTAACATGCTTGGCTTGGCTTGGCTTGGGGGGGCTTGGGGCAGGTGGGGGGGCTCCAAAACGCAGATAAGCAGTATCCACCAAAAATGTGGATTTGCCCCACATCGATCAAAACCAGGCCACACCTCGAGAGATAACAGCCTTCAGCATGTCTTCGAATCGCAGCACAGACAAAACAGAAAAAGGCTACCTGCCTGGAACGAGCAAAAACAGCACAAAACTCGAGAAGTAACCCACTCAAGTGATGAAGACACTGGCCTCACCAACCAACCCTGCGCCTACTACTACTCTTCCCTCTTCCCGCTACTGCTACTGCAACTACTGCAACTGCTGCCGCTGCTACTACTACTCCTACTCCTGCTGTAGTGTAAGAGGAGCAGTAGCAGTAGATACCATCGAAACACTGCAGAACTGCATGACAGGTGTTTAGGGGGGATCGGGGATTGCTGAAAGGTGGGGATCACTGCAGTGCGGAAGCATCTGTCGGGTAAACATCCGTTTGTAGCTTTCTGGCTTCAACCGCTCTTAGAGGCCTTGTGAAAGGCCCTGCTCCATGGCCACGTCCACCTTGAGCATCTGCAGAACCGAAGCTAAATCTTTATGCCGAATATTATGGGTCTTGTCTGAACCACCCGAACTTTATCCCAACACTGTTCCCAATTCCCCACATCAGACTCCAAGCTTCGCTCCTGCAGCGGAATGCCACGCACAATCTCTGCATCCACCTGCTGGTTGTGGCTCCGATGCTTCTCACAATGTCTCAGCATCCCTCTGGCTGCTCACCATTTACCCTAAACCCTAAACTCTAAACCCCTAAACCCTAAACCCCTAAACCCTAATCCCATCATGATTCAGCCTTCCGACTCCGGCTAACTACCAGAATCTCAAGCCTCAGCGCCTGAAGCCGACCTTGTCCGCCTTGCCCCGAGCCGAAGAGCCTAGCAGTCTAGCATCCACATGGAGGAGCGCCTCAAGGTGTCGCATGTGCTGCAATCGGCTCCACTTGCCTCGTCATGGCTCACTGACATCGAAAGACATCGGCTCATGCAAGAAGCCCACGCAAAGCCACTGCCACCCCTATACCGCGCAGGACTTCAAGAACATTGTGCCAAGCTGCTGGGGACTCTCGAGCCACATGGATCCTGCGTGACCGCAGCCCGCAACTCCCTCAGCTCTGCTTCCTGCAGCGAGATAGTCTTGTTGTTGATGCGCGAGCATTGCAGATTGCATGTATGCATCACTCGTTCACGGGTACACATAAGGCACTGATTTGCGCCGAGAGGTCTGAAGTCTTTCGGCCAGGGGGCCGGTGGTGCAGGGGAATCGGCCTTCTCTGTGTAGCTGCTCACGACCTCCGGCGCCTCCTGAATTTCGGCTTCTGATGAAGGGTAGTCTTGCAGCGCGAACAGCATCTTTCAGTGCAGCGACAATACAGCAGACTACAGTGTACTGGTTGAAGGAGCTGAGTGAAAGGGCTGTGAAAAAACAAGAGGAAGGAATAACCCTTACTTGCAGTTTTACTCCTTCTCTGACCTCCGCCGGGTAGAGACATGCACATGCTCGGCGGACTGCAGGAAGCGAGCCACTACAGGGAAAACCGTACGTCACCCCCGTAAGTCCTACGGAAAGCAATGCTACATACAAGTACCTAAGATTCAAGAACAATCGTCACAAGTAAACGTGGACAGCGAGGAATAACAACTGACACATGAGTTAATTTGACAACAGGACCGACAATGTTAATATGCAAGATCAGACTTACTGTTGATCATTCAGCCTAAACCGGCTTTATTTTTCAATGCCCAACACGTACGAAGAGACTTAGAAATCAACATGTCCTTTGGGCCCTCCGCCAGGTGTTCTTCCGCGCAGCAGCTCGATCGCACTCCCATGTCCAGCCAACGAATGCCAACGACGCCCTCAAAACGGGCTCTTGCGACTTCTATCACATCTGCTACTGCTACTGCTGGTGGTAGATACTCTTCCTGGGCGGTCTTGTGACACCGATAGAACTCCATCTTCAGAACTCCCATGGCTGGAGCCTAACAGCCGGCCAACTCAACAACATCAGAGAATTATTTAAGTTCTAGCAGATACCTGACAAGTATGACAGTCTCTTGCGGTCGCTCAGTCGGACTTGTTAGACGATGTTAGACGAGGTTCATGGCTCTGAGAAATTCATACCGTCTCGTGGCAGCTATGTCGGCTGCATTCATGAGCATGACCTCCTCGTCTGTTTCTCAATTAGCAGGTCGTTTCGTCGGAGTCTGGGCTAGTTGCCACTGGCACATGTGCCTTCCGCATCTGCGCATTTGCGAAAGGTTGATTGCACTGCAAGAGCGAGTATGCAAGGTCGTAGAAGTTGCAAGATGGGAGCTTCAAGGTGCCGACGCGAAATGCACCTCTCTGTACAGGGCTAGACAATCGTGCCAAACATGTTCTTGTAAAGTTCAGCACAGGACCCTGTGTCTTCAAGGGCTATAGGGAAGACCTGGGCTGTACACAGATAACAGTCTGCAAAAAGTCTCGTGCAAAGGGCAGCAAGCTGCCGGCAATGCTTCTCTTCCATGCCACAGAGTGACACGACAAAGAAACATCTTATGAACAGTTAAGGGGCCGCTGCGCGATCACACTGGCCTTGTAGGCTGTGTCTGGAAAACTGCCCGTGGCGTCGTCTTATGAGAGAGCGCAAATGCAGACCTTCATGACTATAGCTGTGCGGCCGCGCGAGGCATCTCCTTAGCCTTTAAGGCCTGCATCTGAATTCCATGGAGTGGCGTCCTTCTACCTATCTAAGCTTCTTTGGAAGCTGAATGCTGAGAGGCAGCTTCGGGGTCTGGGCCTCCGGAATGGGAGGCCGGTAGACTTTTGTGCCTGCCAATCGCGTCCTAGCCTCCAGCATGGACACTCAAGAGCAAGGCGGGAATAAAGGAGTTCATCCAAATGAACTGCGGTTTTTTTGACATGTCTGCGAATCCCTCATCTATGGAGCCTCTCGCCCAAAGGGGGTGAGCGTTCGCAGCCTGACCACCGGTCTTGCTAAACATGACGACATCAAGACCGGAGCCACCGATAAGGTCGGACGAGTTTCAGAGATGGAGGAGCACTTCCGACCCACGGCTGGCTGCCATGGCATGCTCAAAAGAGAGGTGATCTCCGGGCAAGTACGTGGAGGTGGCAACCTGGAGAAACTTGTATCTGATACCTCAGACAAAGGGTAGGAGGACACGGAGAACACCCTGGGCTCTGCAGAGAGAAGAGGATAGTTGGCACCCGACCTTGTGTCTTCAGGTGCTGTGGAGAATCAAAGCCCGAGCCATGGAAGGCAAAACAGCACTAAGCATTCAGGCCCAGCGTTCCTTCCTTGGGGAACAAAGCCAGAATGCTCCAGTCTGCAGCCAGAAGACGTGTACCGGCTTAGAAGGGGGCCATGCGCACACCAGCGCTTACAGTGCAGCATGGAACAAGTTTGCGAAGAATCCGTTGCAGAAACAAGGGCCCATAGTGGTTAGACCTCTTGGCAGCCCTAAACCCTAAACCCTGGCGTGGCGTGCTGCCAGTGCTGCCCACATGCCCCTGGGCTTGCCGGACTAAACAGCAGCGACTGCACAGTTCCAAATACGACTACCTGCACTTGGTCTCAGCTGCTTCGGAGAATGTACAGTAGAAGCCAGAAAGTCGTTGCGTTGCTATCCTCATGCTCTTAAGGTAGCTTATACGGAATCCGAGCACTAGTCATCTTCAGTCTATGTTTCACCTTTTTGGGCTTCACTGTCACTGCATGCGGACTAGCAGCTGCAAGGCCCCGGATGTCCCGACCTCTCCCCGTCGGACCCTGCGGTTGCTGCTAATCGCATCCTGGCCTCCGCCAGCAAAAGTAGAAGAGTCGGCCGAAAAGACTCTTTCAGGGAACTCGGTGGCTCTTAGTTAAACAGTTGCTCGTCCTCTCCCTCAAATGCTGCCAAATAGGGGCCTTAATAATTAGAATAGGGTTTTGAGGCCCTCTACACTATCTTTATAATAAGGAACACCCCGAAATAGAATAGGTAAGTATCAGTTGAGGTGGTCGCAGCCCTGGCCGCCCACCCAGCGCAAGCATGCCGTTTGTGGCTGACTGCTGAGGAGCAAGACGACAACACCGTAAGGCAAGCAAAGAGCAGGAATGCCCAAGACCAAGATGGCCATGATGTAGCTGGCACTCCACTCCTGAGTGCCAAGTCTGCAGCAGAAGCCCTAAGGAGATACTTCACGGAACTTTTCCCCGACACTATAGAGCTGTAGACACCTAGAAAGAACTACGGGGTCCGGAGCCGAGGTTCTCTCTTGCGCCTCTGGACATCTGCTTTCTGCCGTGGTACCAAAGGGAGTGCGCACATGCCGAGCAAGGATGCAGCATAGGTCAGCACGTAGGACCAAGCTACCGTTGATCGGAAGGCTGGGGTGTCGGTGACATAGTTCTCCAGCAAGGACAAAGAGGGCTTGAAGAGACCGAAAATTTGGTTGCTCAGGGCCGTGGCAATGGGAAGGCTGGCATGCTGGACCGTTCCGAGCAGGCCGTAACAAAGACCTTCCTGCCCAGGCTCAGCGAGCTCGATAACCATCAGGCTGTAAATCAAAGCAAGTGCCGTGGTGGGCACAGCAGTGGCAATCTCCTCCCCAAGGAAAAAGTACTGGTCACGAACAACGCCGAAGATTGTGAGGAAGGTCGGGATGGAGTCTATGATTGTCACCGTAACGATAGCAATGAAGATCGCCTTCCGCCAACACGTCTGGAGGAGGTACCTCAAAACGCTTTGCGAGTAGAGGGGACGGATGGATCCCTACATCGGGCTTGTCGTTCTGCTGTGGTTTCGCAACAATCAAAACCCCAAACTTGTGCCAGGCGGACCTAGACACACCTTGTAGACCCAGGTTGCTACAATCATAACCAGCATGCTGCCCATGGCAAACAGCTGTTGCTGCAAGACCTTCACGCCGGCCCATTGGCTTCGCACCATGGGTCCTGCGCACCCCGCTCCTGAACCCTAAACACACCCTGCACCCTCTACTTCCCCGCACACTGATGACGGCTGGGAAATTCGATCCTGCCGTTGTGGTGACGGTGCTGAAGAACTGGGCGAGGAAGGCAAACAGCAGCACGCTTGAAAACCCTTTGTTTCGAACCAGCTTCCTCAGTCAGGGAGGCCCAGGCTTGTGGTTTGCGCCTACTGCACGGGAGTGTAGAAATACTGTTGATCACGCTAGTTCTGTCACGAAGGCCACTGCTACTGATGTGACGTCATCCATACAGGGATGGACTCGTGATGCAACTACCTTCAGCAACAGCAACAGCAACAACGACAGCAGCAACAGCAACAGCAATAATAACAGGAACAACAAAAACAACAACGACGACGACGACGAGAACACCACCACCACCACCACCACCGCCGCCGCCACCACCACCACCACCACCACCACCACCACCAACACCAACACCAACACCAACAACAATAACAACCACAAGCACAAGCACAAGCACAACCACGACGACAACAACACCAACACCAACATCAACACCAACACCAACACCAA
>CAJNDV010032343.1:31462-41653 GCA_905221635.1 Symbiodinium sp. CCMP2456 | reverse complement strand
TAACAACGCAGCAGGAGAGTTCCGGCTTGGAACAGTTTCAGTTACACTACTGTGCGTGTTCTCCCCACTCCCCAGAACCACTAATAGTAGATCATGGGGGGGGGGGGGCGAGCAAATTTTTATAGAAAATAATATTGAATATAGAAATATTTAATATATAAATGAAGAAATAAAAAAAAACATAATTAATATAAGAATTTATTAATAAATAAATAACTAAAATAAATTTAGAATAATAAATATAGAAATTAGAGAGGCCAATATAAAAAAAAAGATTCTCGGATAGATTCATATAGAAAATAGAGAAAATATAGGCATATATATCCATTCATGCACTCGCACCCGAATAGACCTACGCCCTTTAAAGATATAGAGATACACTTGTATTCAGAAACTACGACACTAAAACTCGCGGAATAAAATTTTCAGAATTTAATTATCGCCCCTCTATCTCAAAAAAAATTCGGAATTACAATACGAACCGAAAAAGTGCCGGTGCTAAAATTTCCAGCATAATAATATCACGAGACAAATACGAAGAGACTTTCAAAACGAAATACATCAAAAAATGAAATTATAAAGGCCAACGACATGTATAAAACAACGGAGTCGGCCACATTGTGTTAGAGAATAGAATAGAGCCAACAGCACGGCACCATTTATTCGATTATATCTATATTCGATTTGAATAATTCTTGCTACGGATTTTACTCTATAGAGAAAGTACAGAAAACAAATCATAACGAATATCTTATAGAACCCTCTATATATATATTATTTTTCGTATTCTATTCGCAATTAGCAAGACAACTTTCCGATTTGATTCTGAGCAGGACGCCGGCCAATAAACCCCCAACAAACATCACCAAACCAAGCTTCGGCTATCAGCATGTAGTGTATCCTGTGTGTATCCGACAGATTGAGGCAAGGATACAACCATGAACAATTTCCTGGAAAATGTCGGCCAAATTCTCGAGCAATGTCAAACCATGTGCATGGCTTCTTCTGTGCAGGGTATTGGACTCTGGTGAACATACCAGAAGCACGTTTGGAGAAACTGGCAATGATTAGTGAACATTTCCATGCGTCCATGCCGGTAGAGGGATCCAACTAAATGCCGCGCAGCGACTCAAGTGGCAACTAATTCCGTGCGGAAACTTTGGTCGGTTCGTTTGATGGAGACACAACCTCATCCTACTCAGAATGCAACACAATTGCCCGAATCGGTATGAAAGAATAGCCACGACTATGCACGGCGCACCATCCTGTTTTGGCGGGTTTGGGCGACTGCCCGGTAACTTTCATCGGGTCTAACACGGCTGCATGCAGCGCGAGAATCTCGCTGCAAAATCGGCCTTGTTGTGGACAAGACTACGTTGGCATGGCCCATGACCTGTGCCAACATCGAGCCCATGCTTGTGGTGTCTGGGTGTGTGGCTGACACTAAGCTGCAGGTGTGCAGCATGATGGCTTTTGCCATGGTCTGCCAGACTGTACAGAAAAGGTATGTGAGATATCTTTCTTCACACAAAGGCTACGATGTGAATTCCTCAACAACTGTGCGATACGGAACTAATCCCTGTGCCTGTGCCGAGGGACACATAGTCAACATAACCTGGCTGCCTGCACTATCTCTCTCTGTGAGAAATACCCAATGTGGCTGCACTCGTTTGTTCCCTGTAGTGTGCCACGGCATGCGGCTGTGCCAAGGCACGGGGCCAAACAAACTGAACAAACCTGGGTTTGCGGAGGTTTGCAAAAACACCCCGCGGAGCTGTCGACGAAGGGCAACATGCTATGACGCTGTCTGAAACTCTGCATCATCTGATAAATGCCGTCTACCTACACGCACGCCCTCCCCGGACAGCCGACCGAACATTACCTATCGAAGGAAGGAAGACAGAGGTTGCCAGAGGGGACAAAATTGACGCAATTGATCCTTTCCAGTAGGAGAGGCTCAGCGTGGGTTATCCGGCCATCAGCATACTCGTTTTGACCTCCATGGGGGACCAAGCCGCAACGGCGCAGCTCTGGAGCGCATCCTTTGCGCTCATTGGCTTCTGACTGATCATGCCCGGGAACGGCACCTTGTCATAGGTCGCCAGGTTGCGATGGAACGGAGATGTGGCTTCCATGGCGCTCTCTCTCGGACTCGAAGGGCTTGTTTGCCTCGAAGGGCTGCTCCTTGAGCGGTGCTGTTCAGAACCCCACTGAAAGATGAACTATCCAAAGTACGTAACAGGATCTGCCAAGGCAGCTCAGACTCCAAGCTCTCAGGTGCACTTGAAGCTCTGCGAAGTCCGCAGTGTCCGTCGCACCTGCTGCCTCGAATGCCTCTTTAGCAGCCTGGAAGTCCGACACATACTCCATACAGCCTGCACTGAAGGAGTTTTGACGTCAAGAACGGTATTTCTTAATCGTGGGAGGAGCAGCAGCGACCGTAGCTAGATGCATGAAAGGAGGACGAAAACATCGCATATGTGTGTTTTACCATCCATCACGAGACGATCAGCTGGATTCATGGGACAAGCAGCACCCAATCTCTCTCGTCTCGGTTTCTGTGCTCCTGGGTGTAAGTATCGCGAGGCGGCGATCAAGTTGGTAGTGGTACGGATGCAAGCTGGCTTATTAGCATTAGCCGCAGCTGTAGCGTCGTCGTCGTAGCAGTAGCAGTATTATTATGAGTAGGAGCAGTAGGAGCAGTAGGAGTAGGAGTAGGGGTAGGGGTAGGAGTAGGGGCAGGGGTAGGGGTAGGGGTAGGAGAAGAAGTAGTAGCAATACTAGTAGTACTCATCGTAGCAGCAGCAGTAGTGGTAGTAGTAGTAGTAGTAGTAGTAGAAGTAGTAGTAAGAAGAAGAAGCACTGTTTGTCTGCCAATACAAGTTACCGAATGAACAGGTGACATATGAGTCGCGAGGATTTCCGATTCCTTGCTGGCTCATGCTCCCATGAAGAAGAGAACTCCGGAGGCTTAAGCACGCGCCCCCCTGCCTGCCATGCCATCGCGTTCGGCCAGCGCCTGCTTTGCTAGAGCAATGTCGAAGCGCAACCGCGCGTAGTGAATGCCTGAGTCTGGAAAAGTTGCAGCGCTGTGAACCTTACAAGACGTTTCCAAACACAACAGATCCATGCCACCAAATACTTAGTAGCTCTGGTATCTTGTGGACCCGTCGGCTTCGGAGATTTCTCATCTGTCCTGATGCTATTCGTTCATCAATCCTTCTGATGTAGCACGGACACAGATTCGAACCCCCCAATCAAACGATGCAGTGCCCCAGCCCTGAAGCCCTGCCAAGCTACTCTGCAGGCTGCCATTGGCCTGATGCACTCCGCAGGCCTGGAACCGAAAGTCTTCATGGGGCTGGGCACCAGGAATCATAAAGTCGGAACGAATCGTCTATGGGGCGGATTTGGGAAACCTACTTAGGGTTGCTTCTACTCAGGATCCTCCTGTGAGTCTCTGGATATTCCAGTCAGCTCCACAAATACTACTTGCGGGTAAGCCCCCTGTCGCTGCTTGCTCTTCAAACATGCAGAACACGAGGGTGGCTTTGAGAAAGAACTTCATCAGTCAGGCAAGATCACCTCATTCAACTTTCAGGCTCGACGAAGAGGCACAAGATCAATTGACAAAGAATCCTGAGCACCCTTGAACGGAGCCCTCACATCAGATCCATCGCAAATGTTGCCTCTCAGCTCGACATCTTACGTTTCACGACGAAGGTGTGGCAGTCAGATCTGAGCCGAACTCTCGAACTTCGTGGTCGCACGTGATCAACAACTAAGGCTGCTGCTGCTCTTTACTTGCACCATGGCCATGAGAATAACAGACCCTACTCTTGCTCTTGCTAGGAATACTCATCTTGCCCAGCCTTGGCTTGCAGAGCCAAGGCCTCCTCGAAGTGCCCCTCCTGTGCCATGAAACACGGGAGCACCGTAGAACCCAGCACTTTCACGGTCGTGTGGTAGCGCCTACTGTCTCCTGTTTTCGCTGCAGGTAAAGCATGATTTCAGTGCGTTGGCACGCTCTCTTCTGAAGCTCGAGTGCACCCCGACATCGTCAGTCGGTTCGTTCCAAATGGTATGCCAGCCATCAAATGCTCCTCTGCTAGGCTGGCAGCCAGGAGAGTCAGGATGCTCGCGTAGAGGGGTGAATGGAGGGTGCCAGCGGCCTCGCATGTTGCAAGGTTTCTGAGACAATAACCTTTCTTCCAGCTAAAACTTCGGGTTCATCAATCACGCGAAACAGTTCCAAGACTAGCACTCATTCAGTGGTAAGAATCGTGGCCTGCATGTGGCTAGCGGCTATTCGTGTGTCAAGGAAGAGTGCGTGCCGTCAGTCTCCAGCTCGATACAGCCTTCTCTGCAAAAGAGATGCAATGACAGCCTGGAAACACGAAGCATGTCGAACCCTTCGAATGAGCATCATGACACTACTACCTCACTCGAAATACTACAGCGTGTCCTTGCGAGAACAATCACAAACACAGTGGCCGCGACAGCGGCAGACATAGTGGGAACATCCATAAAACCCTCCGTCGCTTCCAGTACCTGTACCTCCTAGCTCGAAACCCTAAGCCCTGAGCCCTAAACCCCCAAAGCCCCAAGAGCCCTAAACCTCAAACCCTTAGAATCCTGATGTGAGCCCTTTCGGGCGCCTCGCAAGCCCTGCGGGCAAGGTCGTAGTACTCGATGGCTCTGTCCCCCTCCTCATGGCAGGCGTACCTCACTTTGGAGCTTCTGCTTTAGGCTCGTGGGCTTTTTAGGGCTTTCAGGTTTAGTGCGTGGGCTTTTCAGTCTAGGGCACTATCGCCGCGGCCTTCAGAGTCTACCCTCGCCCAGTAGCTTCTCGGTATCTCTATCCCTGAGCCCAACTCTGTCAAGTGGAAGCCGGGTCTCCAGGAGGCCATATTGCGCAGAAGAATGGCGTAGGAAGTCGTGGTGGAAGCACCAGTTGACTGGGAAAATGGCACAAGGTGTGCTTGGGTACATGGGACTTGTTGCAAAGGTTCTTGATACTGTCAGAATCCTTGTACAAGGCGATCCTGCGCTTGTGCGTATGTGGCGTCTTAGAGTCTAGGGCTGTCTGTTGGCTTTGAAGTCGAGACTTCAAGTTTGCGCTCTAGATTTCGTACTTAGGGGTCTGTGGCTGAGGAGGGTCAAAAGGGGCAAGATTCGGAAGAATGAGCTTCGAGAGCGGGTCTCTGACTTGCTGGTAAATGTAAGCAGAGGCTGGTAGTACTGGCCGTCATCGTTTCAGCGCTGACATGAAACTTGAGTACGCACCTGCTATCACAGGATCCCTGCTGATCTGCTCTGTAGTAAAGATCTGATTCTGCATGCATAGTCTCAAATCCAAGCTCTGTCCTTTCCTCTCCTTCAAGAAAGTCGAGGCCACGTAATCCGGCCTCGAAAACACCCTTCGCCTGTACCATCTTCTCCATGGCCTCGCCCGCAGGGCTCTCCATTCTGAGATCTAGTTTAAGCTTTGAGCTTGCGTTCGTGCACCACTCCCCATCTCGACCAACAGCAGCCCGACAGAAACAGAGTTTATCTACAAAGCCGACACAAGCTGCAAGCGTTGAACGCGCCACTGTCCATCTTACTTCTTCCTGTGGCTACGACTTTCCCACAAGCCATAACAGCCCACGACTTACTACTGTTCCACCTCTGAATAATGTGGTCTCCTGATTAATAACCCCTCCCCCCCTCCGAACATCCTCAATCCGCATTAGTGGTCGGGGGCTGCGCCCCCCGCAAATCCTAAGTGTTTGGGGAGGGTTTAAGTTGTTGGAAGGTCAGTAGTACAGTTGTAGTACAGTAGTACAGTAGCAGTACAGAGTAGTACAATAGTAATACAATAGTAGCACAGTAGTAGGTCGTCAGTTTGTAGTAACAGTGTCTGTTTCGCAAAAGCTTAACAAAAAAGCGTCACGGGAATTTAAGACTATTGAGGGGCAGTTTTATTACTGTGTGCACGCCGAGTTTAGCTCAATTGAGGGGACCCTCACTAATCACGAGCTCACATTACTAGAATGAGCTTTCGTCTTCCCGTAGCTGACCTCTGAACAGGAAACAAACCCTCCAAGGACCCATACCTTCCACAACCGGGCCTCGTCTTGAAGGTCTATACGCGAATAGAGCGCGGCCATGCCTCGACAGTCGCTGTGTGGCTTGCTGCTGCTGAGCCTAGCATTACTGTGAATACGGTTGTCATGACGATGATGATGACTATTCCCAGGATGAGTGTCGGTGAGTGAACAGAAATACCAGACAAGCCCTCGTGCCTTTGGAAGAGGATCTAGGCGACAAGGAGGGGAGACATGTAATGGAAGATACTGTACGTCCTCAGTCAATGAAGCATACGAACGTAGCAGTTCGCCTGTAGTAGGGTCTTAGGGTATATTATGCTTTAATACTGAAAAGAAACTGCAAGGAATACTGCTAGTCACTAGCCCGATCCCAACGTCATTTCGCCGTTCCATCCCATGCGACGCGTTTCGTGCCATCTTTTGGGTACCGGTGCGTGCTCGAAAATCTCGCGACCTAGTGTTGTGGCTGGAAGAAGCGAAGCAAAACACGAGAAGGGCTACAGTATTCATAGTGGGTAACAGGGGTACACATTGTAGTATAAGTTTTTTAGAAACCCTAAGGCATAATCAACACAGTAAAATCATTGCAGCCCAGCCGCGACATGCAGGGAAAGATGCAGGAAGAAACAACTCAAGCGCGGTACAGGATTGGCATTTCGAGCACTTTGGAGCGTACGCGCCGCGCGAAACTTCAAAACCCTCCGCAGCTTCAGCTACAGCAGTGCCGCACCAATCGAAGCCGAACACACCTCGTCTAAACAAGCAGCTCAACCCGCAAACGATGGGAAAGCCGCTCAATCCGCAAATTCAATGCTCCCTGCAGCTGCCTTGCAGGAGCCGCGCATACTCTTCGGTGTCCATGCGCTCTGCTGCCTCACGGCACAGGTCAGAAGGGATGCACGAAAAACCCAGGCCCCTGACCCCAAGGAACCCTAACGTAGAACCCAAACAGCAGGATCACCATCTTTCCCTTCGGGCTCCTTACGATGATAAAGCTATGAAGCCCACCCGATCCACTATTCTAATTGTTTAGGCTATCATATTAAGCGTGCACCTACAATCACCTACACAAGATACCCCAACCCCCAAACCCTGAACCCTAAACCCTGAACCCTAAGACCCTAAACCCTAAACCCAAACCCCCCAGAGCCAAATACCCCAACCCCCAAACCCTGAACCCTAAACCCTGAACCCTAAACCCTGAAGCCCGACCCTAAATCCTAAACCCAAACCCCCCAAACCCCCCGAAAAGGCCAAAGAGTGCAGATGCCTGGAAGGCTGCAGCTGCTTCGGAGTACTTGTCCAAGGCGGACTCGCTGTCACCCTGAAAGGACGATAGGAGATGATGGGGCTTGGGGTTTAGAGTGGGTCTTCGTGTTTAGGCTTCGGGCTTAGGGCTTAGAGCTCAGGGTTTTTGCGGCTTTAGGACAAAAATCTCCTCATCATTCGGCCACGGATATATTTAGAAAGGCAAAAGGCAGGCTGCCTATGTTTGGGCGTTCCGCACTCAGGTGAACATGTCTACTGTTAAGAAGATCTTGTCGTGCCCCCAGACCTGCTCGGAATGGCATGTGGCCATGGTCGCCAAAAGGCCGAGGTAGTCCATGTTGCTGGTTGCCTTCTTCTACCGCAGCGGGCTAGGGACGATCTTCTGAGGCGATATACATTGGAACATGCCTCCTGCTTGCGGACGGATACTCTTTTACTTTTGCTTTGTATCTCTCTATACATGAACAATTCAATACACATTTATATGGTCAATAAGTATATACAAGTATATTGACTGACTGATTATGAGCGTATATAGATATACCGATATTGATATTTGACTGCACGCACAGATGTGCATGTATACACATGTTACCAATATGTCTGGGTACGCGGTTTCAGGTATCGAAGCACAATTCCAGTACCCGTGGCAGACCATCGGTTTACAGGCGGTGACGTTCTACAACCGCAGCGTTGGCAAGCGGGGCAGATGGAGTGAGTTCGGAGCTCTGGGTCTGGCTGGAGGAATCTTGCACCACGATATCAAGGTTCCAGGACCTGTTGACAAGACCCTGGCTCATGACTCATGTTAATGCACCAGAAGATTCCTGTCTCACACAGTCTGCATTAAGCAATCGTACGGGGACATTCGCAGTAGTTGGTGGACCGCCATAAGAGTCCTCTGATGTTCTCAAGTCCGAATTCACAATGGCTAACGGCATGAAGACATCGTAATCGTTGCATTTGGGATCAAAGCTCCTCTTCAATTTAGATCAAGACTACCTCCGGCCCCACTTGTGCTCAACGACCGCGTGTGTGTTCGATCATGGACACTGTATCGAACCTAATGGGGCAGTCTTTTGACTCAGTACATGATTTGCGCAGCTTCCGCATTTGACCTCTGTCTGGATTTCTTTCAACATCGCACGTTGCTAATAACATCTCGGTAATATTGCGACACGAGCATCTCCAAGAAGAACTCAAGCAAAGCGAGGCAAGATTTTGCTTCGAGTATGACCGGGGATCGAGCAAAGCAGGTTCCGTACAGCGAGACATGCGACGTGCGACGAAATGATGGCAACCCGCAGTGGTCAAAGTCTTTGCAGAAGAGCAACACTGACAGTTCTGGCGTATGTAACCTCCTTTACCTCCGATCTCGCAGCAAGGCTGCCAATCTGTTTATGTGAAGCCGGGACATGCAGCAGCACGTGCCAGCACGATACATGTTTGTACCGACACATAGTAGCATGGAGATAATGTGCATCATATTCTTCCACACTCCTGAAACTTATTCTATAGTACCATTGGCATATGCATTATTTGGCATATTCTGACTCAGCTCGGTCGGAATGACTGATGTCTAGCTTTTGCAGGTTCACGCTCGCATGGGTTTCGGGTTCTCGAAGTTGCGATTTGCCTTATCGTGACATCCCTAGACCCTTTCGTCCTCCTGTCTTCCACCCTGGCCATAGAACCCGAAAGCCAAAAGACCAAGGAGACCCCTGCGCCCTGACATCAAAGCAATTACCCCGTAATTCTGCTGCCCAGCCCTATGCCCTAAGGTGCCATCGGATTCGGCAGTCTTGGCAACCATGCCTCAGCACACTCCAGAGCCGTCTGCGCCAAGTTGAACAGCCTTTGCTTGTCATCTGCAGCTGATGACCACCACAGTACAGCCCCTAAATTACTAAAGCTTCAAAGCCGAAAGCACTAACCCTCCAAAGATGTGAGCACAACTAAAACTACGTCTCGTGTCGCAACATCGATGGTCGAACCGGAGGATGCCCCAACAGACCGCGGCTCCTTGCAGCTTGGGGACTCCATGGCTTCGACGAAGCACTTCCTGCGTCGATGCAAGCCTCGGAAGGGAAGCTGTGGCATCCACCTTCTTGCTGTCATTGTGCAATGACCTTGTTAATCATACTATTAGTCTTACTTGAAACCCATTATGCTGCTCTTACCCCTACCACTAAAGCTGCACCCGCAGCTACCACTACTATGACTGCCACATTGGCCTGCGCTGGCACTTGCGGTGCTACGACTTGTAGCACTGCCAGTGCTGCTATGCCTCCCGCTGCTACTGCATCAGCTGCTGCTCTGACTAGCACGACAAGTGTAGGAGTAGCAGCAGCAGCAGTAGTAGTAGTAGTCGTCGTTGTAGTGGTAGTAGAGTAAGCAGCAGCAGCAGCAGCAGCAGCAGCAGCAGCAGCAGGAGTAGTAGTAGTAGTAGTAGTAGTAGTAGTAGTAGTGGTCGTTGCAGCGGCGGGAGTAGTAGCAGTAGTAGTTGTAGTTGTAGTTGTAATAGTTGTAGTTGTAGTTGTCGTTGTAGTTGTAGTAGTAGTAGTAGTAGTAGTAGTAGTCGTAGTAGCAGTAGCAGCAGTAGTAGTAGTAGTAGTAGTAGTAGTCGCGGTAGTAGTCGTAGTCGTCGTAGGGGTGGCGGTAGCTGTAGCGGTGGCAGAGGCAGCAATCAATAATAGTAGCAAGTACAGCAGCGGCAGCAGGAGTACGTAGAAGTAGGAGTGGGACGGAGTTGCAGTGGTGGTAGTAGCAGTAGTAGCAGTAATTAGAAGTAGTAGCCGTAGTAGCACTAGTTAGTAGTAGTAGTAGTAGT
>CAJNDV010032343.1:0-31411 GCA_905221635.1 Symbiodinium sp. CCMP2456 | reverse complement strand
GTCGTAGTCGTAATCGTCGTCGTAGTGGTACTGGTACTGGTAGTGGTAGTGGTGGTAGTAGGAGTACTAGCGGTGGCAGCGGTAGTGGAAGTGGAAGTGGTAGCGGCGGTAGTCGCAGTAGCAGTAGCAGTAGCAGTGGCAGGGTAGTAGTAGTAGTAGTAGTAGTAGTAGTAGTAGTAGTACTAGTACTAGTAGTAGTAGTAGTAGTAGTAGTAGTACTAGTACTAGTAGTAGTAGAAGTAGCAGTGGCAGTGGCAGTAGCAGCAGTAGCAGTCGTCGTTGTAGTATGAGTAGCAGCAGCAGTACCTGTAGGAGCTTGACAGCGCAGGCTGTACGACTACCACTGTACTGCTGCTTCTCTGCCTTTCCTGACTGCTGCTCCCTCACTTAAAAGAAACAGACTTGTATCAGTTCTCTGAGTAAGCTGCCTGCTCAGGTTTTTGTTACTCCTCTATGTGGCCACAAGTAGTCGTCCATTCTCGCCACGAGACAACATGCGAAAACACAACATTCGCAAGTTTTGCTGATTACAGTACCTACGCCCCAGAACAGTGGCCGGACACTTGCTAGCTGAAAGATACTGGCCAACAGGAATTCCTCAAACGCTAAACCCTAAACCCAACCCAGTGGCTGCCCATGCTCATCAGCAGGCCGGCATATCCTGGTGAAGCGCTGGTGTCCTCCGTCGCTTCATAGGTCTGCCTGAACAGAACCAAAGTTTAGGTTTGGGATAGGGTTTAGGGTTTATGGGTTAACGGGCCGGAACAAGCAGACCGCCAAAGCTTGGATCTGTTGTGGGGAACTTCATACCATGTCAAATTCGGAGTCCTTCGCCAATTCACCCGTGAAGCCCTCCAGGCAGACTTGCAAGCAACCGGAAGTCTTCTTGCTCTTCACATTGATGTCAATACGCCGGGTACCCCACACTGATATGCTATGAGTATTTCCTCGACTTCTCTTTGAACCGTAAAGCTTAAACCCTTATGTTCTAGCTCCTTCCGGCATCGCGGAACCTGGCGACCACGAACTTGGCCATAGCGTCATCTTCCGAGCCGTGATGCAGGAGCCACTTGCCCATGCTGGTGAGCAGGCCTTCGAGGGAGCGGGTGGGCAGCTTAGGGCCCTGTCATATTCTGGATATAAAGGTTTAGGGTGCAGGGCTTTAGTGTGATTTGAGTTTTAAAGTAGTTGAGGACTCTAGATTCTGTTGGAGGATTTGCATGTCTTGACAGGCCTATCTAACATTGGCCGGCTTCCCACATCAAGCAGTAATCACGCATGAACCATCACCAAGATTCAGGCTGACATCGATGTTCAATGCAAGGAAAGCCGCAGAGAGGTCTTAATTACACGGAATCGGGGAATCCTGCCTGCATAGTTGGTCGTGCGTGTAGCGCCGGCCGAGACATACTGCGCCTCTGCTTCCTTGAATTTCTCCATGGCTTCTGGCAGGAGACCTTAATCATCAGCAATGACGGTAATGATTGCTCGGACAGCCCTTTCAGTGTCGCAGTTCGAGACACTCGAAACGGATACATTTTAGAACAAGCTAAGACAGAGACCTTTCTCCATGAACCAGATTCCCATGTTCTTGAGGAGACCAGCATACTCCCTCGATGAGCTGGTTCCAATCTTCCTGTACACTCTTTGGGCCTCCAAATACTTGTCCATCTCCTCTTTTTTCTGATTTTGCATTCCATACCAAATGCCAATCTGAGCTAGAAGATTCGCGTATCCTGCACATTCCATGGCACGCTCATCTTCGAAGGCACCTTTGGCTTCAAGGAACTTGCCCATGGCTTTCCCGAGCCGCCCTTGCTCGCCATAGCAAATTCCCATCCTCATCAACTCCTCGGCGGTCACACACTCGCTCTTCTTGCATTCTTTCTTTTTCCTTCGGTGAGACTTCCGTGAGTCCGACTCAGCGGAAGATTCGCGCCGAATCAGTGGTGCCTGTTCTTGAAGGGCCGGCAGGAAACTGCGGCGCAAACCGAACCCGGCCCACCAAACGATGCCTGACAAGGCGACACCGACCACCGAATGCTTGAGGAGTGATGCACCGACGCCCATGATGCCGAAAATGCTCAAAGCAGGACAGGGCAAGGCCGTCCAAGTGGATCAGGCCCGGCAAAGCGGTCGCAATAGTTCCGCCGAGCCGTCTTGTGGCTGGATGTCTGACCTTGCTTTTCCCTCCTTTAGAGGGTCTGTGAACCTGCTTTGGAAAAATGGCACTTGGCCGAGAACCAATGCTGCGGGGTTTGCATCTCACTTCCCTTGCAGGTCGGATCGAGTACTTTGCTCTGCACTCTGATGCAGTCACTCATGGACTCTTCTGGGCCTTTTAGGGCAAAAGCCTGACATGGACTCTTCGGCCATCCTCTTTTTGTCACTGTTTGGTGGTCTGGAGACTGTGTGAAACAGATCTAGGAAAGCTCATCTCCGGAAAAGCGTCGGCCCGGCGACCCGGCAGTGTCCTTAGACACACTACTGGACTACAAAAACATCCTTTCATCAGAGCCAGCTTTGTTTCTTTGGTAGCTGTGTTTCTATGTTTTGAAAATGCAAGGTCGCCCAGTGCGCTGAGAGTAAACGGAACATTGATGAAGCTTGTTGGAGGGAGCATGTCTCCGTTTGACGGGCAATGCCACCCAAGAACGCTGACATGGTTCTCCAGTGATGGCTACGGCGGTTCAACCATTCCAGGATGCCTACTCTCCTACTGCCAGCGGTACGGTCAGATGCCCTAACACAGATGCTCATGATTGCTCATAAGTGCCGCAGCTCTCACACAGAACCTGGAACCACTCTGCTAAGGTACCAAAGGTACCAAGGGCTCAAGACTGGCCGGTCCCCGGCATGCGCCTCACAAGACTTTCATAGCGAGATCACGGTCGTCTTTACCACCTTTGAAGGCAGCACGTTTTCGATGTGAGTCTTGTTTTTCTTTTCACCCTCCTCCTCCAGCTTAGCCTCCACCTCTGCCCTCTCGGCAATCGGAGCTGACCGCGTAGAGGAGTAGCCGGATGGGCGAAGTCTCCGAGAGGGTCTACCCACGGCCTCACCATCCAGGTCACGGGCATAAGCTGAGCGTCCTGAGAAGTTCTTGTACATGGCAAGCTTGCTGGCATCGAAGCTGATTGAAGACGTGGATATCTCGCTTAGTCTTCTCACCATCGTCTCTCCCATGTCATCGGAGTTGCTAGAAGACACCGCCCGCGCCGCGGGTCCTCTCGCTGGAAAGCTCAGCAAGGGACTTGTGCCCGAACCCAATGATGAGGTCGACACATCCATTCTTGTGGGCTATCCACCTGCCATCCGACCCATCACCGCGTCATCTGCAACAACTCTAAACGACACCCTGTTGAGCCAAAATCCGTGTCAGCGGTCATTTAACAGGCGACACTCTCTCGCGGGCTCACGGGCGAGTCGAGCGATGGCAAGCTTTAACTTGGAGAATGTGGAGACTTGGAAAAGCGTTTCGCTGACTGATCTCTGTCCCCCAGCTCTTCACGACAAGAGAGCACACACAGGCCCCTTTTGTTCAACAGGCTTTCAGATCCTGTAGCTGTGTGTGCAAAGGTGCGGTCAGCTTTACTGCCAGCATCCACCTGAACCCCTCGCCGGTGGCGCCAACTGCAGGAGTATGAATATACGTATATATATATATATACACACATGTAATGTATGTATGCATGCCTGCATCCATGGATGTATGTATGTATGTATGTATGTCAGGTATGTATGTATGTATGTAAGTATGTATGTATATGTTTATGTATTTGTATATGTATGTGTATATATATATATGTATGTAGGTGTAGAGTATCTGTGTGTATGTATGTATGTATGTATGTATGTATGTATGTATGTATGTATGTATGTATGTATGTATGTGTGTTTGCATACATACATACATACATACATACATACATACATGCATGCACACTAACAGGCTATCGAAGGAATAAGATTTGGGCGCAGCCAGTCACGACAATTGCACAAAGGACATATCCTGGCTAGTCCAGAGAGTAGAAGGTTGAACTTGAAATGCTCCCCAATGCAAGTTCAGAGCAGAAAGATCCTTACTGCAAAGGTGCCAGTAATCTCACACCTCCCCAAATGCTATTTAAGATTACCCCTCGCACTGCTGGCACCACCTGCCAGTCCAGGTCACAACGTCGAGCATTGGCATGGCCGGGACTCTGGTCAGGTTGACTGGAGTGGTGGTGGTGGTGGTGGTGGTGGTGGTAGTAGTAGTAGTAGCAGCAGCAGCACCCAGCACGGCCATAACGATCACAATTAAGCGGCACGCGCGACAACAAGCATGACGGCAGGACCGTACTATGACGAAACCACCATTACAGGTAAAACTGTAACTGGTACTTACATCGATCTCCATGGCAGTAGTCGTGGCAGTAGCACCAAACACAGCTACCAACAGCATTGGCACACCAACAGCCCCACAAATACCGGCAATCGTGTGCGATTACTCGTCGTCTTCCTCTTTTAGTCTCCGTCGTCGTCTCGGCGTCGCCGTCAGCACAACTGTCGGCATGTGCTGGCACAGCACTGGTTGCGAGTATAGAGTTCACAGCACGAGCTGCAGGCTAGTTAGTCCTGGAAGTGTCGGCGCGCTCCAGAAGTACAGGACCACTAGCTTTCATTGCCTCTGCAACCTAGATTCAGAACGCCTGCACACTTGGCAAAAAAGGAGTGCTGTCTGACCAAGCCCGGCAATGAGTGAAACGCCTACCGCCACGGGACGCAGGCCCGCCGTGACCCAAACTCTGAACCTCCCCGACGGAAGTAACCTGGGCAGCAAACCGCAATCAGAAACAGGTCATGGGTGTGTGCCTAGATGAGAGGGTGCGGCACGATAGATGCACAGCTGGGGAGACATAGTCCTTGTCGTCACCACCCCCATGCAACTTGAGGCATCTTCAGTCGCCATATTATGGTGTTATGTTACAATTATCACAAGACATTATTTTCTATCATACTATATTCTGTTTTATTATAATGATATACGAGTATTCCATTATGCTCCCAAAAACTCCACAAAAAAGCTCTCAGTCGACCGGGAAGCTCTTCGACGGTTTTAGCCTGCAAAGACAGTTTCCAAAGAGCAGCAAGGGATATCCCGGCTGACTTACATTATTACGCTTGCTAGTACTGCTCTTATACCAGTTAAAAATGTGTTCTAGGATATTGAACTTTTGATACAGTGTTATCTTGAAATATCCCGCCCTCTCCGTTTCAACCATTGCTGCTTCATGGACCGATGGCAAAACAGACGAAAGGAAGTCAAGCGCACAATTCAGCAACACTGATACTGATACGGGGTATAAGATGTCACGAGAAAGTAGCCGTGATGGAAACGATGCTAACATTTCTCCCAGCAGCGCTCGCCAGAAGAGGAACTGCAAGCCTTGCTGGCGAACCAACGGAAACATGTGCACTCCTCCGCCTCCGACAATTCGGATCCAAAACCATCAGCGGCCAATGATGCACCACTTTTGGGCAACATAATATGTTCATGCAGCGTTCTAGATTGGCAACCGTTCAGAAACTGTTGCGAGCTTGCCCCCAGAACGCCAATTACACCCTCGGCCCAGTCTTCTGCGAAAACGGTTGCAAACAGACAAGTTACAGAACACCACAAGAATGAAGCTATGGCGAACTTGCGAACAAGTGCATAAGCACGTGATCAAGCGAAGAAGCAGTTCAAACATGCAACTCACGTTGGTGAATCTGTGTATGTGCATAACATTGCTATTGTTATTGTTATCATATATATATATATATATTGTATGTATATATGAATGCATGAATGCATGTACGTATGTATGTATGTATGTATGTATGTATGTATGTATGTATGTATGTATGTATGTATGTGTGTGTGTAAATGTGTAACATGTATAACATGTACAGATGTACATACTGAGAGATTTCAGAAAGTATGCAAGCTGCTCCCATCAAGTGGACCCAACCTCCCCTGCTCCCTGGGGCCTGTTTAGGCTCGGAGAGCGGCTTCCAAGCGACGCATCTCGCGTTCGGCGACGCCCGAGGAGGCTCGCAGGAGACTGGCCTTACAAAGGGTCTGCGGCTTTGACGGTTTAGGGATTTAGACCCTAAACCCTAAACCCTAAACCCTAGCTGCTTAAAGTCGCAAATCTGAGCACTCGGCGCACCGTGTCTGCCTAGCCTCGATGGCTGCACGCTGCAAGGCCTGGGTCAGGCTTGCCAGCCCGTGAAAGAATAATAGATAATCATAGGTAATAATAGTAATATTAGGTAATAATAGTAATAATATAATAGTAAAAAAAATAAAAAAAGTAATGAAAGTAATAATAGTAATAATAGTAATAATAGTAATCATAGTAATCATAGTAATCATAGTAATAAACAGTAATAATAGTAATAATGTTATCTGTCAGGTCAGCTCCATGGCAATTCCAAGCTGAATCAGCTCGGTATTTCTCAGGCCGGAGCCCTTCGAAGCCACAGCAAGTAGCGCTTGCCGTAGAGAACAATATCATGGCCTGGCCACGAGGACGTTGCTCCCAACATGAATTGACTACCCTAAGACCCAGAGTATCGCATCTGCAGTTTGCCACTGGCTCCAGACCTCTATCGTAGTCTGGTTTAGACAAAGCCTTCGTGCTCAAACAATGTGCAGCCTTGTCCAAGCGGGCTGTGCGCTGACGCCAGGATCCGGGCTTCAATCTGCCTGGCTGCGTGCGCTGAAGATACGAAATACAGCCCGGCTCACACCCAGGCCTGGGTGGGGGCTTTGGGCTTTGCACTGCATCCTCACCGGAGGAAGGCGGCCTTCTGATTCCGAATTCTAAGCCCCGAACATGCCCGGGGCTGTCCTCCGGCTGAATGTACGTAGACTTCTGAATCATAAGCATCCATTCTCTCAGGGCCCGTCATGTAATCAGATCGCTGTTGAAATCGTAGTAGGATCCCTACGACCACATCAGGACCCCCTTGATAATCTGATAACATAGGATAACCCCTGTGTTAATCGATCTAGGACGCGCAAAGTGTTCCGTAACTGTATCGGGATCGCAATGATAAGCCCACCCCACACCCCACTGTAAGCGTAGCCATGATAAGTAGGACCCCTAGTACAATCCCTACTAAGTCGAGATCACGGTGTGTATAAACTAAACCCGAGACTGAAGGGCCAAAATTATGGTCCCTTTTCGGGGTCCTTATTATAATACGGCACCTATTATCTAGGGTACCCCAAAAGGAACCCTAATTTTGACAACCACCCAAGTTGAAAGCTCGACAAGCAGACTCTGGATCTTGCGACTCACAGGCTTCGACCTCAGATTGCAACAGCAGCGAACTTTACAGGGTTCAGGGTTTAGGGTAGGATTTTCTGCATTTCTTGTCCAGGGGCTGTGACAGCGTGTGGTGTAGGATGTTTATGGGGACTCATAGGTTTCTCTGAGGGGCTTAGCACAGGGTCCATGGTGCCTTGCAGAGCGGATTACGGTAGAGATGAACATAGAGGGATGGCGCTTGGGAGTAGAATAAGTATTTCAATAACGGTTTTGGCATGAATAGGGAACAGGGATTGTGATGCTATGGTTTATGATTGGACTAGAGTGCCAAGTATAAGGAGAATTTGAATAGTGGTTAGAATGGGGAAGGAGGCTGGGGAGTAGAACAAGGGATTACCGTCGGGAGGGTGATGTGGATTCTGGTAGGGATCCAAAACAATGAGGCCCTTTTTGAAAGGCTGTCTGCTGTCTATGAACCGGAGGTCTACATTGCTCTCCTTGTCCTTGCATTATCCTTTCAGGAACTCCGGTTCTGCCGGCCTGCAGGATCTGCGAGAGTCTCGCAGATGTTCTGTTCGTTGGGGTCCGGGGATGGTGCCGCTGAGAAGTCTGAGTCTCGATCCATCAGGGTGTGATGAATGGCCACACATTCCTCCCACCTCGGGCAATTAAAGCTGGGGAAAGTCCTCAAAGACACGAGCAGACCCTGCGTGTCTTGAGCGCCGGACTGGTGACGCTGCAGCTCATGTCGCTGCTGCAGGAACTCCTCGCCCAGGGCTGACCACGTTTGACAAGCGTAGGCGGCTTTGGTCTGAGAGCTTCAGACAGTTTTCTGGGAGCCCTTGCCTGGCGGCCCTTCTCTACGATTGGATGGGCAGCTCCCAATGCTTTGGCCGCGGCCTCCAAACACAGCACTCGCTTCTCCGCTTAGGCTGCGCTTGGTTCAGGGCCCCTCGTCGGTACGCATGCGATGCTGCCTGAAATGCAGCTCCAATGTAGCATTGCGGGGAAACTCTGCGCCTGGATGCTACCTGCCAGAACTCGCAAGTCCCTGGTTTCGGAACTCGCCAGCAGGTCAAGGCAGTGTCTCGCCTCCAGGAATCACGCCACTGAACAGCTTAGATCTGCAAAGACAGGTTGGTTGAGCAGTCTACCGGCAGGCTCTGACGGTTCTGTGCTGCAGCTCCGGTCTGCATGGCGGTACACGGCTGTTGGGAGTAGGTGTGGAGGCATAAACAGACGGATGCGGCAGCTGGGGCCTCAAGAGCATCACGCTGGTTCTAAAATAAGCTAGTGGCAGCACCTGGAACACTGTGAGGATCTTACAGAAGCACGCTGCCTCGAGATCCTTGTGAGCTCCAGCTTTTTGCTGTAGCTTTATCCTCGGCTGCATGCCATGGTTGTACTGCCAGCAGGAGAAGAGGTAAATACCCGAACACAATGTCCGACGCGCACGTCTAGCAGGGTTGACGATGCTTCAAGACTGAGGTCTTCAAAAACGCCGGGCTCCAGGCATGTGAGCTTTTTTGCGAGCAGCCTCTACGACCTGCTTGAGTGGCAGGGCACACTTGCTGCATCTGCAAACTGTTAGAAGTAAGACTCATAATACTGTTCACAGTAACAGTGCGGCCATTATCAACCGTCCTAGTAATTTTTGTAGCAACTTTGACAGCCGTCATTTGTCGCGGCAGCGGCCGTGAAGATGACACTGCAGTTGGAGCGGCATGGCAACGAGCCCGGGAACGGAGAGTCATGGGTAGATGTTGTGTGGCTGCAGCCGCGACCTTATGCCTCTGCGTGTGCATCTATGTCAGACAAAAGACAGAAAAGCCTAAAACCTCTGCGGCAAACTCGAAACCATACTAACCTAAGAAAAGAAGCCGGAACCCGAAACACCCCCAAACCCAAAACGCTTCACTTGTCTTTCTGAGGCGCAAACAGGGTGTGCTTGGCCAAGGTCAGCTTCGGCAGCCCGCAGAGCGGCCTAAGTCCAAGCTGGGCATCGTCTGTCCGACTTTTGAGTCTCAGTTTCAATAGATGATGACCCTTCTTGTTACCACGATCATTGCCATGTAGAGACACAGGCATCATCGTCAGCAGTCTCATGTTCAGTTCGTCAGCAGCACCATGAACATCACCACCATCGCTGCATTCATGATCGTGAACTCAAGCAGCGCTGGAAACGATCTATTCGCACTTACCGCACAGGAATAACAGTCAGGACTGCCATTCCAGCATTGCATGGGTCTTAGCACTCTTGACGATATGCATGATGCTTGCCCCAAGCCCTTGGACCCGCCACCGCCTGGAAGTCCTCGAAGCCACCAGCGTGACCACGCGCCTCAGTGTTTAGCTCCGAGGCAAAGTTGAAACAAGCTGCATAAACATAAGGACCAAGGAAGCACAAGCAAAGTATATGTATATATATATATATGTGTATATATATATGTGTATATATATATATATATTAGGTGCACAGACATACCCAGGACTGCAAGTCTATCACGAGCGGCGGCCGCCGTGGGAAAAGGTGGCCGAAAGCTAAGCTGCAGGCCAGTTCTTGCAGCTCAAACGCCAAGGTTTCCTCCACGGGATCAACAAATCAACTTTCGAGCCCGCCTTCGACATGATTTCCTAGATTCGACCCCTGCAGTTTCGAAACCCGCTCCTGACTCCCAGACAGACATGGGTTGAAACTACGACCTAAACCGTCAGGTGCGCAGCCACCGACGCGACAATACACTAACAAGAAGACTGCATCGACACTGGCAGTAAAGGGGAAGTCATCCGGGCAGCAGCAGCAGTAGCAGCAGCGCCAGCACCAGTAGCAGCACTGGCAGGAGCAGCAGAGAGCAGCGGCAGTCGCAGTCGCCGTCGCGAGGAGGAGGAGGAGGCGAGGAGCTTCAAGCTGCTGAGGATCTTCTTCGGAGCAATGCAGATAAAGTGCGGAGAAGCAGAGAGGGCCCCCAGGGCCATGCTACGTGGCCAGTGTGGCAGAGTAAACCATTTCCGGCAAGAAGGTGTTACATGAGTATGTAACAGTATGTAGTCCTATTTCCCAGTGGAGGAGCTTGCTGGAACCTGCAGTAGGACTCTGCAGAAACGGGGCCGACTCGTATCCGCAGTGCCTGGTAGGTCAACTTATGTTGAGTGGCGAACTTTTATCCTGGTGGCAGCAATACTGGTTGTTGCAACAGTCGTTGTACAGTGAGTCGCAACAGAGGAAAGAGGAATCAGAGGAACAAGCGTGATTGCGATGACAACATCAACAAACATAGTTGCATCAGGACCCATGAAGCCATGTACAAGTCAGAGGCCTTGTGAAAGCGCACTGTAGCCTTGAAGCCTCAGCAGAATGGGAATACACACAGAGGACAGACGCATTAGGGCGGGAACTTGATATTTTTGGACAAGACCACAAGGCGAGGACTTGCCAGGCTCTCACAAAATCCCCGGCCAGACGCAACGAAGCCACTTATCTACTCGCAAGAATTTAGCAGAATTCTTGACTTGGAAAAACTGTACCGGTTGTCTCAGGCGCCGGCAGAGCCTGCCCTGACGAGATCGCAAGTCTCTCAGATGGCGGCGGGCAGCCTAGTCATCGGAGCATCCATTCGAACCTCTAAACATCCTTGCTCTCAATTGAGTCCTAAGCCCCTAAACCCTAAGCCCCAACCGTAATAGAACACCACCGAATGCACAAGAGAGGAAGCCTGGCCACTCCCCGGCCGGTCTGGCCTCAACGGCCTCGTTGCCAGACCCCAGCCGTGCGGCCGCCTTGGAGAGAAGTAAGGCATCTAACATACAATATGCAACAACACAGCCTATTGTGCAAAACATGTGATATAGAACATAGAATACAACCTGTTGTGCATAACATGTGATATAGAACATAGAATACAGAACATTCTATCGCGTTGAGGTGTCGGAAAGACCACGGCTGCTGCACTCTGCGCTGAGTCTTTGGCCCACTTCGCGGCCTTCGAGAGCTTCTCTTGAGATGCCACGCAGCTCCTCACGTTAAGTGTATATAACTAATATGTTTATAGCAAAATTATGAAAACACAATACCAGTAATAAGAAGAACAACAGTAATATCAGTGTTGTTGTACTATGATTTGGGACCCAAAGTTGAAACTCCAGAATGCCACGATCACACGGCAAAGCTTGCGGGCTATGAAGGACTGGGGTAGCTGCATGAAAGGGCTAGAAGCTCACAGACTTCAGGAGGTTAGAGTCCACCTAAACCCTAAACTAAACCCCTCAACCCCCGAAATCCCTAAAGGACATGTTCACTTGCAAGTGTTTGCCTAAGCCCTAAAACCCCGTGTCTACACACCTCTCGGCAGTTTGTAGGCCTTTTTTTGCGTCCGAGGCACTGCAGAGAGGGAACTTCGGCCCAGGGGCTGCCCGGAGTTGGCGAGTCCTTGGGCTTCTCGGGTTTGGGGTTTAGGCTTTAGGGTTTAGGGTTTAAGGTTTGGGTTCACTCTCTGGTGGTTTCGGGCTTGTGGGGTTTAGGCCTTGAGTAGGATTTGGGGGCGCTTGAGGGGTCTAGGGCTGGAGGTGCCCTGATCAAATGCGTCTGAATCAATGAAAACGCCTGGTCCGACCGTGAAGGCACCGTGAATCGGCGTCACTCTGACTTCGCTGGAATCCTGAAAGTTCCATAGCAGCTGATGGGCTGTTCTGGACACGGCATCTTTGGCTGTGCTTGACAGCGACCGTCGGCCCAGCATCAGGGTTAACCGCTCTGGAGATAGTGACGAAGGACCTCAGAAGGAAGGGCGAGATCAATTCGAATGATGGTGAGACTGCATCTGTATGCCTCGAGCTTTGTTTTTTCCTACCTGGATGTATGTATCTTCCCCTTTGATGGTGTGGCGAAGAGGGTCGCACGAACTTCGCCCTTAACGTCAAGAAGCACCAGTCTCGAACAAACCTTCCAAGCTACGTCAGCCAGGATTGCAAGTCCAACTACTTAGGAAACCAGGATCCATTTCGACCCGACTGCTCAATGAGTCTCGATTGTGCGCGGAGAATGCGCGAATCCTCTTGCACGAATCCCTGGGCTCATCACCCTGGTGTTCACTGGCGGCGCGGCTGGCCTGCGCAGGAGGCATCTGTGGCCGATGAATCAAGCCCCGAAGCCACTGGCACACTCGTGGAGGTCTGCAGGTGCAGGTGCAACAGGCCCTTACGGACCCTTGACATCTTTGCTGCTGGTTCTCCCATCCAAGTCGGTAGGCTTTGTATAACTACATGCGAACAGCTTAACAAGAAACCTGAAGTCAATTGCCACTGCTACAATGCCACAGTATGGGGATTGAACCACGCTTTTGGTCGGGTCTGCTGGAACTCTCGGTATCCGTCCTCCAAGGGGGCTGTCGTGCTTGCTGCGCTGGGAGAAAGGTTCGACAAGAACGCCTCGGATGCGGCAACTCAAACTTTAGGTTGTCAGGTTCCGGCATCTGTGAACAACTTGTCATATGGCCAGGCAGTTCCTTGAAGGGCCTGTGCATGACGGACGCCAGCAAAACAAGTCATGGGCCTAGCACTGTCGAAAGACCTAAATGCCCTAAGCACTAAGCCCTAGATCCACCAGGCCCTAAACCTTCCACTAAGTCCTAAACCCGGTGGCAAGGCCCCCGGCCTTCTCCGTCGTGTCCCAGAGCTCTGGGCCTTTCCATGTAAGGCGGGATTGACGTCTCCGGTTTCGGGGACAGGGCTCAAAACTACAAAGACATGAGTAAGCACTCATAATCATAATCATCTTCCCCCACACACACAAACATCAATATTACTAGCCAGTACAACAAGACTATCGATGACGATAATCACAACCACCATAAAAACCGTAATGATAACCATGTTGATAATGTTCATGACAACAACAATGCCAAAAAGCAACACTAGCCATACTGGCAAAGAGCTGAACCCCCCCCTAAACTCTCGTAACACGAAAGTGTCCATTTCCCGGAAGCCTCAGAACAGGCCGAACGACCCGTTGTCTTAAGGGTCCTATCTATCCTATCTATGACCTTATGGTATCGCTACATCCTCGCACATCTTCAAGCTCCTCGGATCGGGACCCTAACAGGGCAGCGCAGCGGGTTAGGAAGCCAGCCCAAAACCCTTACTGTAGAACCCTTGTAGCATCCCTTAAACTGGCTTCAGCAACCCCTTGCCAACTGCTAACCCTTCTTACGCTCAACGGACGTGATCTTCTGATCCGGGATTTTGTCACTTCGAGGCTGAGGAGTGTGAGGGTTTGGGCCGTTACTTGCCGGCGGAGGTCGGGGCGCCTGAGCCCGCGCTAATTTTCTAGGACAAGTAGTGACCCGAATCGCCCGTAGAACCGTACTCAAGTGGCCAGATGCAAACAAACTCATTCAATTTGAGATGCTCCTCGGAATTCCAGTTGCACACAGCAGCCAAGCCCAAACTCCCGAACCTGCAGGGATATGAAATGCCGAACTTGCAGGTGATTCTCGTAGCACTCATCCGAGAGTGAGGCCCGGGGAGATCGGGGACATACTGCACATACTCGGGCTGCCATAGCCTGGCACGGGGCCGCTGCTGCACCGGCTTCGAATCTGTTGGATGCATGGGCTCAAAGCAGTCCGAAACCTCGACTCAAGCAAAGAACTGAGAGGCAGCGCACCGGGAAGCGCCAACCACACAAGCAGCAGCAGGAGGAGTTGCAGTAGGAGGAAGAGTAGGGGTAGTAAGTCGCGGGTTGGTCTTGAGCTTGGTCTCGCGGAGCCCGGCTTCTGAGAACATGGATGGCTCTAGAAACAGCCTTAAGGGGAAGAGAAATATGGTCAAGATCCGAGTGCGGCGCCATCATCACTCCCAGCGGCAGAATCGCAAGGTGAAACAGTTAGCAGCAGTCCCCAACATGGTTCCAAATAGTAATAAGGAACACAATATCCAATTATCAACCGCGAAAGCCTGCCGAAGCGACAGCGCTGCAGGAGTGCGCTCTGCCAGACCTTGCGCGAGAGGGCGTGCAATTGTCCAAGAAGCAGCCGCACATCGTTGTGTACTAAGTCTTCCAGGCGAAAAAGGGCTGCTAGTAGGAGCTGTTTTGGTTTAGAAAGGGATCGCAAAAACTGCCAGACAGCTCGTTCACCTAGCAACCCTGAGTACATCCGACAAGCTGCTTCGAAAAGCATAATTTTGACCCCACCCAGCAAAAACCACAGAGGCCAGGCCAGACCCCTGCTTGCAAGTGACCTTGGGACACGTTCTTGTGGCCCGCTGGGTGCCGAAAGCTGCATTCCCGGAGGTCCTGGCACAGCTTCGGGGCGACTGCATAGGTTGTACACTAGTTCACGGCTTCAATGAAAAATGCCAGTGTATGTCTTTGCTCAGAAAGCACCAAAAAGATGCAAGCTGTTCCGAAGAGTGACGGGAACCCTCCCGCTTTCAGAAGCAGTCTTCGGTTGCGCATCCCTTTCGTACAGAAGGTCTTCAGCCCCCTGTTGGCTCATATCCGGAGCGCCTTATCCGACAAAAGGTGAGTCACGCGCCCATCATGTGCTGGCTGGAAGGCTATGAGGCGCCACAACTTGATTCAACTTGTTTGACACAGAAACATGTGTGTGTGTGCACAGTCTTTAGTGTCTTAATGCTGGCTTTAGGAAGATATGTATGGAAACATGCGTGTGCAATCATACCTACAACAGGTACATGAATACATGCACGCATACACGCAAAAAAACAGCTGGACATACACATGCATATGTACTATATATATATACACACATACACAACGCACTCTCTCTCACAATATGCTTACACACACACACACATGCGTGTCATTGGAATCCTGAGCACATCGCGTGCAGAACATACTTTGGGAGATTCTGGAGCCCACGTGCCACAAGTGCTTTCGCTCCATGTGTGCGACCAGCGTGGAGAATTGCCCCCATCCCGCTCTGATTCTTTTCTTCTCCAGCCGAGCTCCGGATGGGGCTTGCGAGAGTTGGAGAGCAGGCATGCAAGTAACTGTAAACAATTCCGCCCGGTCGGAACGGCAGCTTCGGGCATCAGTCTGTATTGTACTGGACCACCTGCAGGCTGGGCTTCATGGCAGTTTCGGGGGTGCGCGTGAACCTCAAAGGAGCCTGATTGCAAAATGCCGGTACATAGTATTGCTATCGAGGCACTTCATTCTCTAAGACTGCCTTTTTGAGACGCAGGGAGGGAGCGATGGAGGGAGGGAACGCGAGAGAAAGAGAGAGCCCGACAGAGATACAGACAGAGAGTTTAGAAAGAGAGCGAGATAGAGAAACCAAAAACGAGACAGCTGGAAGCTGACCTGCAACACGCTTCGCAAACTCTCAGGGAGTGCCGCTCCAAAAGGTTCAATTGCAACTCTCGGTCTCTGCAGCAATCGCAAGATGAAGCAAGAGCTTTGCACCAGAGGTTTTTCTCTTGAAGCCCAGCAGCTAAGCAACTATCACGCAGGACCTTGCCAACTTGACTAGCTCCACGAAGTATCTATTCCACATAGCCTTTACACAGGCCTTGCTGGCCTCCTCCGACTCTCATCTTACCACAGTGAATCAATACAAACATCCGCGGCTCTGCTTGTACCACCGCCCCGAGCGAGAAAGGAGCAGCCTTCTCCTGGAACCGGCGCATCTCCTCCGCAAGCCTCGAACACCCGGGCATGCGGCTGAGACACGACCCGTGTTATCTACAAGAAGGAGAGAGAGATATACAAATAAAAACTTATATATATATATATACACACATACAATGAACATATGTACAGATAGATTGACAGGCACACATGTAGGTACGTAGGTAGGTAGATAGGCAGACAGTCAGCTAGATAGGGGTAGACAAACAAACAGGTAGACAGAGCGACGGAGAGAGAGATAGACAGATAAACAGGTACACGGTACACGGATCGACAGATAGACTGCCAGACAGACAAACAGAGAGATAGACAGAAAGGAAGATAGAGAGATGGGTAGACACATAGTTGGTCAGTTTGTCTGTCAGCTAGATTCGACGCACAGATAGGTGGATGGATGGATGGATCGTTTCAAAGCAACAGTGGCGTCAGGAATCCCTGCTTCATGCCAAAGGTCAGCACGGGTGCATGCCTAAGCGAAGCAATGGTAAAGGAGGTCGCGGCGCCCAGCCAACATGCACAAAGACTTGGGGCGCAGGTTCTTACCGTGATCTCTGTCGTCTCATTCCTGTAGCACGAGGAACAAATTGGATATATCTCAAAATATGGAACCCTAAATCTCAACCCTAAACGCTGAAGGCTCGAGGTGGGTATGCACAAAACTGGCATGCATTCCTCCTACAAGAACTTCGGCGGCAAACGTGGCGGACCATAAATTTTGGCGAGCGCGGCACCATTTGAACAGGGCCTATGGCAGGTGCCGGAACGCTTATTGCATCACATCTACCGCATCTAACGACATCGCTAAATGGCCCTGCAGCTTGAGGCAGAGGCCCAGCTGTTCAAAATCAACAGGCATGGAACAATGTGCCAGTGTTGCAAAAGCACCTCAACAGCAGCACGATCAAACATTGGGGGTGCAGGGAAGTTGATCATGCAATCTGCCGCTTGCCCATGCGAAACGTTGCATCGATCATTGAGTGGCAAATGCCACCCTCGCCCCCTGCACTCTCCGCAAGCCCGCTGCATGCACCATGGCCGGGAGCTCTTTCCTTTCGCTGACAGATTCTCGAAGTGTGGGCTTGAGTGTCTCATGGCATGATCGCTTTGTATCGTGGCCCCGCATGTGCATCTTCTGGGGTAACCACTTGACGACTGCTGTGGTCGAGTCGATCACCATCAACAGGTTGAAAAGTGTCATCATGACGAAGCCAACTGACCCAAGCAAAAGAAACAGGGTGTCTCCAAGTCGGTAGAAGACCATCATCGCAGATGTAGCTTGAGTCAGCCAGACGTATCCTCGAACAAGCCATATCATCAGCGACTGAACCAGCACGATGGCCTGTGCAGACAAGTGTGGACTCAAGTTGGATAGTGGAATCTAAAACTACAGCACTTAACAACATACCGTGACCGTGCAGCTACAAGTCACCGCCGAGCAATGGAGTATTACAAGTTGGCACAGACTACTTACCTGACACTGCGTACTGGAACCCGGGATACTCAGGCCTTGAATTGCAACAAGTCCCGGCGAGAGTCTTGCGTGTCCAGGGTGAATTTGTAGCAACCCAGCAAATAGCCGACACCGGCAGAAGAAAGCATTGACCACATCAAAATGTGCAGTGCTCTCATCTTAGGGTAGTAGAGGATCATCGGCACCGTCAGCATCATGGAGAGTGTATGATGTAAGCAAACCATGACAATGAAATATTTCTTCGGCAGCTGCACGCCCAGTCCTTTGAAGCTGACTGGGCAAAAGGTTCTGAGAGTCGTCTGGACGGTGTCATAAGCCGAGTACGCTACATCTCCCACGGCACCAGCGTAGAACAAGAACTGCCCAACGGAACCGGCCGAGTCCCAGCCCAAAACAGCCACAGGAGTTAGGGCCAGGCTCACCACGAGATGATGGGAGCAGATGGCAATCAGAAAGCAGTAGCAGTCGACAACGACCCTTTCATCAGAAGTGATTGACTCGCTGTAGCCGAAGTTGTGCATCATGTTTCGCTGAGGTGGGATCATTCGCGAGCGCCAAGGCTGCTTGTCAACCCAGCTGATCAACCGTCTCTTGAGGAGCTCGATGAAACCTGTCTTCACTTATCTTTGTGACAAAAACAGAGGACAGGTCTGAGCTTCGACACGTCAACTAATGATAATTAGCAACTTGCCAGACAATTATGATAGGTTCAGCAAAGAGACAGCCTGTTACGGCCGCAAGGGTCGCGATGACCATCAGGACCATCTTAATCTGGGGCAGCATGCTGGCGGACATAGCTGACATGGGCATGGCACTTGGCTGGCCCGCCCAATCTGCTTCTTCAAAACGGAAACTAAAGCAGAAAGGAACCTGCGGTGCGGCTAGTAATCAACATGATGACACCAGGCCTTCTTCACAGACACGCTTGTGACAAAAGACTCCAGGCCTGTTCAGGCTGCTCTGAAGATCTTCGGGTGTTGGCCTCTGCGGCATCTGTTCGGTCCAAGATTTGTCATGGATACTTTCACCCCAGAGCACTGCACAAGGTGATATGGACCTTCAGGCCAGTTCGTGCCGAGAAAATGCTCGGCGCTTGAAAGTCGTGCTTTTAAATTTGTGTCACGCTGGCCCCTGCGAAAGGGACAAAACCTTCGGACAGTTTGGGCAACTCTGCTATCCCAGCAACGAAGCTCGTTCTACGAATCGAAACTTGAAGGTACTCATATTCTACACCAGTAACTTAAGCCTCATAGCCTAAACCCTAAACCCTAAACATGTCAAAACGCGAAGCCTGGCGCTCGTCGACGTTTTGGGTCTTTGCCCATTCCTGCCGGAAAGGCGAGTGGCGCATGCTCCTGATGCTATGCTAAACACCCCGAAGCTGAATTCTGCAAGCAATATGGGTGCGATCCTTTTTAAATCCTTATTTCTCATATACATACGATGCAAATACTATGTAGTCTACATAGTGTCGCATCGTATACCTATTCTGCTCCATTCGCTTATATTTTGATAACTTTAGTATATCATTTGGTCTTGTTTAGTTCACGGGAGAGGTCACTTCTCAGAGCCCCACTGCGGTGCGGTGTTCTTGGCTCCGGCCGCGCGTGCACGCAATGAGGCCTGCATGTTGACTTCTTTTCGGTATTTTGGAGAGGGATGGAGGGCGGGGAAGGGCGGGGAAGCTGTCGACTAAGTACATGGGTACGAAGTGTGTTGGTTGTTTCCAGGCCCCCGAAGCCCGTAAAATAATGATGCAGGGTTAAGTATAGACTTGCTTAGCCCTTCTCGCGCCAGATCTGTTTGTCGTAGGACTTCGTTTGATTCTCGGCGTGACATTGCGTGACAAGACATGGAGGACCTCCTTTCGGCTTAGGCATGCGCTGCCGCGCTGCCTGCACATTTGCAGCCCTGCCCTCACGACTTGGACTTCGCCGGGGCTGCGATGTGGGTCGCCTGGGCAAGGCAAAGCTCCGGCGCTCCGGTTTGGCAGGACATGCGCTGCGTACTGCGAATCAAGCAGACTTTGCTATCACTGGATTTCTCCCCCTCGAAGCTCCCGGTATGAGTCCTCTCTATGCTCTTTAGCCGCCAAGGCGGGAACCCTGGCCTGTCAGAGGCCGCACTGTGCAACGACTGCGCGCTGGCATTGCGCTCGATGTCCAAATCCACCCGCTGTCGAACCTGGGGCGGTCTAGGGGCTTCTGCTCCTCCTGTTCCACTCAGCAGACATCCGAATTAAAACGAAAGCATAGTTCAAGGATTCAGCTTCCTCGCGAAAGTTGACCACGAAGTTTCACAGCTTCGGCCTGCACAGCAGAGCCGCTGCGGGATACCGAGCGTGAGGATTGTGAAGCAGCCTCGGCAAGTATGCGAGGGAGAGTGAACTGTACAGCGGCGCTGCGCGCCAGAACATACTTGATCTTCACTTTTGGGTCTTGTTGTCGCAACCACACGCGATACCTCGTGTAGGTTTGAACTGTTTGAGCCCGGAGCACCCGCACTTGGAAAGACAAATCGGCAAAAAACCCTGGCTAAAGTGCAGAGCTTGAGATGCAACAGGGAGGAGCAACAGCGCACCAAATTTCTCTGAAGGGTTTCTGCAGAAACAGAGAAAAATACCAAACCCCGAGACCCTTAAAACCCTGAACCAATCAACCCGCAAGTCCCTAAACATCCCTAAACCCTTGAACCAGGCACCTGCTACCCTACCCTCCAGCTGGGGAATCAGCGCGAGGGGTGGTGGAGCAGCTCCCAGGGAGATTCGGGGTGACACCTGCAGGTACTATGTTGTACTATGATACAGCTATATCATACTGCATCAGACTGTAGGCTTTTGCATTACATCCTGTTTCCGTCGGTGCACTGCGGGGTCTTTACAAAGTCTGCTCTGCATTTTCCTTGGCATCGCTATGAGCTGAAAGAAGCAATGAACACTTGGGTGTTGGGACTGCAGGTCTGGCTTCTAGTCATCGCGACGAGAATATTGGTCTAACGATGACTCGCTGCACGCGGCTTCCTGCCCAAAGCTTCACCTCAGAGCTGCAAGACGACGTACGTCTACATGTGTGCCCGTGTATCGGCAGCTATATGTCCATGTCATGAGCCAGGCATAGAACCTCCTATGCCCAAGACGGCCTTTGAAAGAGCCTCCGCTGGAAGCCACTTGCCCGCCTCTCCTCCACCTCACTTGAAGTGTCAGGTTCCCTGAACGCCAAACAAATCTGAAATCGTGCAAGAACCCTGAACCCCTAAACCCTAAACCCTAAGCTGCCTCGCAGCTTCTCCAGCTGCTGCTGGGCAGCCTGAAGGCGCCCCTGGTCGAGCTTTGGATTGCCATCGCAGCCATGATCTGTTTGTAGAACGACTGTAGTCAGTAGCAGCAGTTGTTGTACGCATATATTGTCCCAGAAGACAAAAGTAACTTTGACTCACCATGGCCATTCCTGCTCAGACTGAACTAAACCCTATAAACCCTAAACACTGGCACTCTCAGTGTATGAAGCTCCGATAGATGCCGCTCGGGACTTGCTCTCCGGAGTTTTGACCAGGACGTAGACGATGACACCGCCGAAAGTGAGGCTGCCCCGGATGATGATAACGACGTGTCGACGACGACTATCACTGAATCACCGTTGCTGCGACTCACGACTGTGAAATGCATCTTGCACTTCACTACAAGTGTAGACCACGACCATGCCTCTAGCTGTAGGTTTCGCTGCGCCAACTCCATGATCGTGGAGTTTGCCTGCAGAATGTGTTTGGAGTTCCAGAGCTATGGGTCTAAGATTGCAGTTTAAAGGCTCTGGCTCACTCTGTGGAAGTTCGGGGCCTGGAATGTTAGCATTGTAACCTGGATGCCAGGGCTATCATAAGAGATCTAAGCACAACTTCCAACAGCGATAAATCCAAACACTATGTTGGCTTGCAGGACGGTGTGATGCGAAGCTCCGCATCTTCAAGCCGGGTTGCAAATAGGAAAGCAGTGCTGACTCTCGATACATGGATGATCAAAGTGCCAACAGATGCACCGACGATGGATTCAAGCTCTTCTCGTGCTATAGAACAGGAAGCAGAAAGTAGCAACAGCGCAACAATGTTGTATGAGAATAGAAGCAGGCTAGTGGCCAGTGAAGGCCATCTCATCATCGTAGTCATATCCACCGTCATGGACCGTCACTACCAAACTCTGAAGCCCTAGACTCTAGACCCCAAAACCCATCATCCGCTGAACTCATCATCCTCTCTGGAATCCTGGAAGCTCGGTGCGTCCGGGGCCTCGGAGGTCCTTTGCTCCGTGAGCTTCCGCAGCTCTTCGTTCTCCTGGGAGATTGGGAGACTGAATTGAGGTGGGGAGTTTCAAGGCATTGGGATTGGGTTGTAGGGTTTAGTGATGTGGTTTTGGGTTCAGGGTGGCCAGGCCTTGAGCTTGAGGTTGGGGGCCTCGAGTTCGTCGTTGTGGGCGGCTTTTGTCTCTCACGTTCTGGTTCCGCAGCGCGCACATGACCTGTGTCCGCGCTGGTCCATGGCTCCCGCTGTGGCACAGCACACATTCGCGACACAACTCGCGCTCTCGCCACAATCCGCACGCCGCGGCCTTCGAATTCATGGTAAGCTCCAAGGCTCTGCAGCATGTTTATAGTGACTCGCTCTGCCGCCAGAGTGCTGTGCACATTTTTGGGGTGTGCATCGTCTTCCCGCCTGAGTTCTGCCGCTTCTCGAAATCGTGCTTCCGCCACATGTAGTGTTTGAGGTGGTAGCCGTGTTTCCACTGTCGAAAGGTTACGTTGGCACCGCTTGCAACGCGCTACACGAAGGAAATGTATAACTAACCTAGGGAGAATTTCGGAACATACTGGTAACACCGGAGCCCTGAGACACGGGGAGAAGCCCCAAAGATCGACTTGAGTTCTGCAGCAGAGTGCCCGCTCCTGGGCGAGATGCTCTGCCTTTTCCCTCAGGCTGGTGTAAACCTTCCACAAGGAGTCCCTGCGGCCGAAGACACATAGCAGGACAAGCGACGTTGTGATATGCTAGGAACAGTTCTTGGACATATTCCATGCCTCAACGCAAAAGACAGCACGTCCGGTAGGAATTTGCGCAGGACACAAAGCGATCATCATGTCAATGTCACAGCGCAAAATTCAATGCTGCCACCCGATGTCCCATCTGCTAGCAGCATGCCGGCCTGAACCAGAAGCCTACAACAAATTGCTATCCGTATGTTGCCCCACCGCAATTTTGTACCGGCCGCCCTCGTCGCTTCAGACACAATTTCCGTCAACGAGCCTGCCTGTCCATCTGCTCGGGTTGGGATGCCGGAGACGTCGCCTCGTCTTCAAATGTCGATCGCATCCCCTTCGACCCCAAATATCTCTTGTAGAAATATGTAGGGCGAAGCATTTAGGGGCACCGTATCAAACCCCTTGCTACAGCATGTGCTAAACACCTCACGAGTCTTGAACAGGAAGGCGGAAGCAAATTTCGTGATCCTGACTGCGTTGTCTCCTATCCGTGATGTGCCTGAAGCCACGAATGATGGTGGTTTAGCACCTCTAATCGATCTAGCCTCCATGTTTCGCTACAATGCACCGAAACTCTTCTAGCACAGTGGATGCAGCATCCCGCATTTTACATGTGCGTTACTTGAAACCAAGACCCCAAATTGTCAAGGACCACATATTCCACCATTCGGTTTCTTGGAGTCTGCATGTTCGCCTTCTGTGGCCTACCATCAACATTTTTCAAGTTTCCCGAATGCTGGCATGTATGTGCTGGAAAGACTTTGGGAAACTGCGACGTCAGCCAGGCACAACTGGAATGCGGGGGAGTGCTGGGCCTGCAACATAGGGTGGAATGATCGTCGTTGGAATCTGCTCGGCCCACCTCTGCCTAATGCCTCGAATCGAATATTGCTGTAGGTAGAACGCCGATTTGTTGTTCTGCAGGCAGAACCAGCACGGCTTGTCCACATGTGCCGTCTAGTGTGTTGGACGAGTGACGAGTACAGGTGTCTCGAAGGCTAACAACAATGAATATGCGTCTACATCCGAAGGTGTATAAAGGTGAAGACTTGGCAGCTACAGTTGCAAGGATCCAGCCTCATCATCATGACAACCACAACTTGACTGCATGTGCATCCAGAACCCAAGCGCCCCCAAAGCCCAGGGTCTCAGAAGGCAGAAGCTAGCAGCAGCACGCCTCCGGAGCTTTTGCATTCCCGCTCAGGCGCATGTTCTCCTGATCTCGCTGGGCATCGTTGGTTGAAGTAAGTCTGCACCCACATTTCAGGAACTCTAACCTCCTATTCCCTCAACTCCTAAACCCTATGTCCTCTGTCAGCCGCCCCAGGATCTCCTGTCGGAAGGGGGATGGTCGCAAGCTCCCAAAGCTCGAAGCCCCTGAGGCCCCACTGTACGGCATATGACGGCATATGGGTAGTTGTCAAAATTATGGTCCCTTTTGGGGTACCCTAAATAATAGGTGCCGTATTATAATAAGGGCCCAAAAAGGGACCATAATTTTGACAACAACCCATATGGCTCTACGGAACATGGCAATACGTGGCTTTCTGGAGTTTTGCCAGGTCTACAGGGATGCTGCTCTTGCGACGTGGGAGCTGAGCCTCCCAGCTCAAAGATTACGCAAGAGATATTATTCCTGAGGGTTCCTTGCTATACTTTTACTTGAAAGATCTTAGGCTTTTTTATATGCTTGCTATAAAGCTGATGGCTTGGAGTCCTCAGGGTTCCTTGTTATAGCTATGTGTGCTATAAAAATCTGAGGCTTTGTTACACCTTTGCTGTAAGACTGATGGCTTGGTCCGAGGGGGTGGAGCTGCTCACCACGTGCGCTCCCGAAGACTCAACCAGAGTCAACCATGTCTACCACGACCACTACTAAGACGACGACCAAGACTGCTACTGCTATTTCTTTTTAGAAACACTCCTACTCCGAATTGCCGTAAATCTCTCTAAACGAAAAAACACCTCACCCCCTAAACCCATGAACTCTCTGCTTTGACGACCCTCCAAGAATGCTACACAAAAAATGGGCGGCGGCCTCTGCCGAGGCCAAGCGCTCCTCAAACCGGGAGCGCTGAGCCTTGGCTGAGGGGGCTTAGGGCGTAGGGCTGCTAGGGGTGTCTGAGTTTAGGATTCTGCGCTTTAGGAGTCAAAGGGTTTTTGGTTTTCAGATTTAGGGCTTATCGCTCATTCGTTTAGGGTTTCGGCTCTTGGGCTTTCGGGTTCTGGGTCTGGGGTGCTTTGGGTTTTTTCAAACTCGAGGGCTCGAGGTCGTTCGGTTTTGGTTCGGGCTTCTGCTCGAGGCCAGCAAAAACGCAGCTTCCAATCAAGTTGCCCAAGTGACGGCAAGTTGCTCTCTCTCTGTCTCTCTATACATATATATATAATATATGAAGATTGATACCGAAATTGACACTCATACTGACAATGATAAATGTAGATATCTATATATGTGCCCCGCGAACGGAGTAAGAGTATTGGTCCTCTGAAGACTTACCACCTTGACGCTTCAGGAATGAAGCTCTACCTACGCTAACCCTGAAAACACCATTACCACCTGAACCCAAAATCCCAACTCCCGATTTCAGCCCGGCCTTCTCGCTGTCGAGCTGAGTGCGCAGGTCCTGTTTTGGGTTTTAGTTTAAGACTTTAAGAATCTAAACAAGACGAGGTGCAGAAAAAGGCGAGCTCTACACATCATGCAATCGAAACTCGTTCCCTGTTGCCGGAGTCTCAATAATCGCCAGCCACGCCGGCAACTGCAACGACAATTATTGCGCAATCAGCCTGATAGCACTCGCTATATTAAGAACAATGACGAGAATAACATTAGTGACAAGGGCTAAGCAGCTGATAATGACAAACCATTCACACGATCAATGGCAAGTGTAGCAGTGCCGGCCATAAGTACTTGTCATGCGTTGCAAGCTACTGACACGATAACTTTGGGAAGGGCGGGGACAGTTCATGGACATTCTCTCTAAGCACCCGAAACCCAAGGCCCTGAACAAAACAACCTGGTCTGCAAAGATTTCACTCTGAGAGTCACTGTGTGGGCTACTATCAGGACGGCTACCAATTACAAGATGAAATCAGGGCTACTGTGCAGTCCTGAACCTGGCGGCGGAGTTCGTCCCGGTTCGAAGAAAGTGCCTGACGGGATGGCTTTTCTCGTGCATGTCGAGTCATGCACATGCAGCTAGGAGTTAAGTTGGAAGCATGTCTGAATAAGGACCTGGGCAGCGCAGGGACTCTGAGTCCGGCGAGCCTCAAAGTGCTGAGCTGACTGCAGGGAAGCTTCCACCTGCTCCAGGCTTGCATTCGCGGCTCTTATGTCACATCAAGCTACAGGATATTGCACCGCATCATCTGATGTTGCGCTACATTATACCTAGCGTATTGGATTGATGGCGATTCGGGCTACGTTGCACCGTTTCCACTGTACTCTCTTCGAAACCATGCGAACATGGGCTTCAGCGTCATGCTGACTGCAAGACAGAAGCTAAGCCCAGAACAAGCTTCTCCGTCAGGAAGTGGTTTTCACTTCTCAGGAGATGAACGTCACTTCCCGCAGACTCGCCTCAGCCGAAATCCTCTCAACGACCACGTGCTCCCAGGAAAATCTGCAACTGCGCCTGCGCTGAGCCCCGGGGCCTGGCAGCAGATGCAGTGGGATTTACTCTTTGAAACAGATGCTGCTTAGGAATCCGTTGGTCATATTGTAAAGGTAGACTTATTCCTAAGGAACACGCAGTTTAAGGCTTCGGGCGACCCGAAACCACTCTCAGAAGTGCAGTGAGCAGTCGGAGTCCTCTGGGCTACCAGGTCGATGCTCAGTGGACACGGCCTGGTCAGGAGCGAGCTATACTATGCCGTGCTTTACTATACCATACTATACCATACTATACTATACCATACTATACTATACTATCCTATACTATACTATACTATACCGTGCTTTACTAGGTATGGTATACTATGCCCTGTCATATTGTACTCGACTTTACGATACGCTATACAGTTGGGCTGTCTAGACTGGAAACTTGCTGAACCATGCAAACATGTAATACACTATACTATACTATACTATACTATACTATACTATACTATACTCTTCTTACGTTAGTATACAGTATTTTAAAGCATACATATCATACCTACGTATGCGCACAGTCACTTCGTGGCGAACGGGCCTCGGGCACAGGAGCTCCTGGAGAAGAGATGGAGCTGCCAACCATGCCTGGAACAGACATATACTTCAATCAAATCTAACTTAATACTATAAAGTATATCGCTGAAAGGCCTTGGCCTTGCCCCTGGAGCAGGGCCACCTCAGCGGCTGAAACCAAACTTAGTAACTTCTGAGTTTAGGGTTTAGGGCTCTAAAGGCTTTCTGAAGGTCTTCAGGATCCTTGTTGGTTTTGAGGGTCTCTAGGATGTGCTAAGGGTTTCTTCTTGTGGATTTTGGGTTATGGGGGTTCAGGGCTCAGACTAAGTGCCAGAAAGTAAGGAGCCTAGCTGACGTTCCTGGAACTCCCGGCCCTTCGAGCTGAAGGGCTGTGAAGCTGTTATGAGGCCTTGAGGTTCAGGGTTTCAGGTTGAGGAATCCGAGACATGTCCAATGGCTTATGTAGCATGTTGAATCGCAACCGATCTGGTGGAAGAGGTGCTGACACTGTGGGCTTAAGGGCCGTACACTTTCCCGCTCCCGCCGACGTGAATCAGGGATCGGTAGCGTTGGCCTGGGAGACAGAGCATTGGGGTCTTGAAGTTTGAAAACCTCTGTAACGGTGTCAAGAGCTTGGAAGGACTCCGGGGCACCGTCTATGTGTGTGTATACACACATGTATGTATGTATGGATGGATGCATGTATGGATGTATGGATGTATGGATGTATGGATGTATGTATGTATGTATGTATGTATGTATGTACGTACGTATGTATGTATGTATGTATGTATGTACGACGTATGTATGTACGCACGTATGCACGAGTACGTATGTATGTGTATGTATTTGTATTTGCATGTGTATGTGTATGTGTGCAGGTATGTGTATGTGTACATGTATATAATTGGGGCCGCGACCCAGGCATTGCGCTCGGCTGCAAGATCTCCTCCAGGCTCGTGCTCGTCGCCTGCACTTTCGTGGCGAAATACGTAGTCTACAGCAAAGGCTGCCGTGGAGTCTGCCCATCCAACGACTTGTTCAATGTTGGCACGGTACATTCGTTCCTCTTCCGCTTCGAAAATCCAGGCTGTACTCGAGCACGAACACTTTTTTTGCAATGCAGGGTAGGCAACCTATAAGTCCCGCTTCACTGAACCCAGAAGCTCAAGCGTGCAGGTGTCCACGTCCTTGCCTTGGTTGTGGCAGTCAAGAACTGGGGCACTTGTCACGAGGCATGCTGCAGGCAGCCCGGACCATCGCCGTGCATGCGAACAGAAAATCTCAAACGGGAGTGCTGGAAGCGATAGCAGGCGTGGTGCACTTCCCAAAGAAGTGAGCGTGGCTGTTGACCACCTTGTCTGCACTGAGCCGCTTCTCCACAGATCTGAGGAACATGGCTGCAACCTTTGGGGCGGCGGTCTTCGAATCTGCCTTTTTCCTCAGTCATACAGGGCCAGAGAAGCAAAGCACTGTAAGGTTAGAGAGAAACATCAACCGTCAACTCCAGAACAGAGCCGTCAACTCAACGGTTCAACCACACAGTCATCCAACCAAACCATACAACGGAATCATTCGTGGCTCTGGCCCACTGATGTCAGCAAGGCGTAGGCTTCGCTGTTGTCCTTGACACATTCCTCCTTGTCCTTGGTGCAGCACGCCGCTGCGTCCACCTGTAGATCATTCCTGGGCTAGCGCGAGTTTTCAAGGCTTGGCGTGGTCTGCAGCAGTGCTCGGAACAGGCAATCCAGGCAAGGACTCAAGATTGAGAAGATAAGCCTAGAATCAGGAAATCTTCCACTCCATTTTCACTGACAATTGCGCCGACCTTGTCCAGCAAGCAAGCACCCATCTCCTCCTTCTCGTTGCTTGGGGGGCCCTTGAGCAGGTCGCCGTCGAAGAAGTTGTTGTCAAAATCACCGGCGAGAATTTTCCCCACCATGCCGGGCAGTGTGGGATCGGCGGGTTTGTCCGCATGCACGCAGAGTACTCCAGACAGCACGGAAAGAAACCATGGTGACGGAAGGCCCATGGCGACGGGATGAGGGGGAAGTTTGGTCTTGAGCTCCACGCAGCGACTTGGGCCAAGACCAAAGATCAAAGCTCTCAGCTCGACTGCATCTAATTCCACCAGCACCAGGCGGATCAGCCACGATCAGTGCACAGCGCCTCCTTTGTGCGTCGAGTTGAGCCGGGCGGGCCCTCGAGACCTGAACTCAGAAAGTGAGCTTCAACTGAATCTGCTCGGGCTATGTGAGACATCGCCAAGCACAATGCTGATGCAATGCAGGCAGGCTATTCCTTCCTGACTGGGTCGGAATCTCTATGCAGTCTTTTCGCGGAGTCTCTCCGTTTGTATTGGCTTCTCCATGCCTCCACGCACACTCAAACTTCATGCACCGCCATGCACCGTCTCGACTTCAGCTGCCGTGAGTGTCGCGTGCTCTGTGAACTGTGAACCTCTCCGCCTACCCTAAACCCTAAATGAAGCAGCCCATGGTGGCCGGGCGGCGGTCCAACGAACTTGTCGGGCTCGTCGGGGGTCGCGCCCTCGGGGCCTTTGGTGCACTCTTCGGGGCTTCCCTCGGATCCCACGAGCATACAAAGAAGCTGGGACTTCGGCCGGATCCTGAATAAATTCCCAAGCTCTTGGCTTCGGCAGTCCTTGCCGGTTGTGGCAAATCCCCTCTCGGCGTCCTTACTACCTAAAGCCGCTGAGCTACACGAGGTGTCCCGACAGGAAGCTTTATTTGCAACAGCCCCCCCGATCCGGTAGATTCCAGACTTCCTGCTCTCTAAAGATCTCGGAAACAAGCCGGAGCAGGGTGTCATGGCTCTGACATGTGCTGTGGCAGACTAGGCAATGACTGTCTACTCTACGTAAATATGGCATCTTTGGATACCGCACGTATCAACCGGATGCAGAAAACCTTGTGATGCAATTTTTTGAAGAGTTACCGCGAGCGAAACAGAACCAACACAATCCAATAGGCGGGTCCTCTTGAGCCGGAGCTCCCCAGCTCAGGAAGCTGTGGGACCTTGCAGAGCTCGGAATAGAGCAATACACTCAATACACCACATGGGTAGTTGTCAAAATTATGGTCCCTTTTAGGGTACCCTAAATAATAGGTGCCGTATTATAATAAGGACCCAAAAAGGGACCATAATTTTGACAACCACCCACATGTATGTACCATGCTGCAACATGGCGGGACATGGTTCTTCATGATCTGTACTGAATGATCATAACATAGGCTATGCTATGTTGGAAGATCTCCGAAGCAAAACAAAGAGTTGAATACCATTGTGCCTCGGCAGTCGTATTTACATTGAACGACAAGGCGCCATGATGCAACGGCGGTACAGTGTTACCTGAGCCCAGCACAGACATTCCGGGATAGACCTGTGCCGGGGGCTGTACAGAATTCGGCTCCAGGTTCCCTTCAACCTTCAAACGAATCGGTGCAACCGCAGATTCATAGAGTCTAGACAAGAAGTAGTGAAATCGTTTGTCGAACAGCGCCTGGCTACACCACTCTGGCACGACCACCTCCAACTGCTGCTGCTGCTGCTGCTGCTGCTGCTGCTGCTGCTGCTCCTACCTGCTACGAGTACCGCGGCTCCGACGTCGGCTGCTCACTTCCTGATTCCCCTCAAGTCAGTCGCTGCCCCAAGCAAAACCGCCAAGTGCATGGCACTGCCAGCCTCGGGAGACTCGCTTGTAGCCGATATTCCAAGGGCCTGTTTGGCTGCTGACAATGGGCCAATGGGGTTTCTGGTTTGTGGCGGGCTGGGGTTTGGGCTGTACAGTTTTCAGTTTAGGCTACGGAGTTCTTCGTTTAGGGTACAAGCTTTGCGGGTGCCACTGAGGTTTGTCTCTGCTGGTCGGTTTGGGCTGCTGGGCTACCTTAAAAAAAGCCCGAGTATGCACGAATGATGAAATTTTCATGTTATACGACAGTCTGTAAGTGCCTGGTCCTAGGAAAGATCGCCAGGCCATTAGCTAAATCCTCGGGATGTGAAGTCCAAGCCAAGTCCCGAAATGTATCCTTGCTGCTATTGTGAAGCACCTGCCGCTGTGCGCGGACTTCCGCCAGACGCTGCTGGAGGCTGCGGACCTTCGCAGGGCTCACATATGAAATCAGACGGGGATGTAAAGCCGGCTTCGGGTTTCTGTATTGTTGTGACTTCCGTATCCAGCGTGCAAGAGCTTGGATACAAGCTGCAAGGGCTGGAGGCCTAGACTATGTTTTATACTATGCTTTGCTATTCAACATTGACGCTGCAAGTTTGTCTGATCTATGGGTAGCACAACCGTTTGGATCCTCGTCGAGAGTCAGCTCCTTGAATTTGTCTTCGAAAGCGCTCGGGGCTGTCGTCAGTCGTAGCTTTGGTTGCGATACTTAGTATTAAAAGTAACAGTGGCAACATTAGTCGAGGTAGTATCCGCAACAGTGGGAGATTAGGTGGTGGCGGTGGTGGTGCTGGAAGTAATAGTAGTAGCAGCAGCAGGAGGAGGGGGAGGAGGAGGAGGGATTTGCATGCTTCTTGATCGAGCATTAGCATCCGGATTGTTGACGCACGTGTAAAATTTGCTAGTGCCAGTTGCTGGCCGAGGCATCGTCAGCAGGCTCATATGTCAGAACCATAGCTGGAGTTGCAGCCGTTGCCTCTGCACGTACCCCCCAACGAACGATCCTGACCTCCAGTATACTTGCATAGAGTGGATGAGCGTGGTATATATGTTTGTGCGTATTTATGTATCTCTCTCAACACACATACATATATATATATATA
>CAJNDV010032342.1:126775-137969 GCA_905221635.1 Symbiodinium sp. CCMP2456 | reverse complement strand
GGGGGTGGCTAGTACTAGTACTAGTGCTAGTACTAGTACTAGTACTAGTACTAGTACGAGTAGCAGCAGTAGTAGTAGCAGTGGTGGTGGTGGTGGTGGTGGTGGTAGCAAAGTAGTAGTACTCGTACTCGTAGAAGGCGTAGACGTCGTGGCAGTAGTATGCTTGTGTGTTGTCGCAATCGCGCTTGTAATGCTCGGCGACATCGTAGCAGTCTCAGTGGCAGAAGTAGCAGTAGCAGTAGTAGGAATAAGAGTAGGAGCAGGAGGAATGGAAGTAGGAGTTGTGGTTGTTGTTGTGGATAAAAGCCCGGCCGTCTTTTGCGGCGGCTTTCGCGGATCTTTCGTGGGACTTTCGCAGAAAACCTAGTAGGATTTCGAAAAGCTGAAACAGTCGCACATTGACACCGCGTATACAACTGTACGTAGTTGCCTTAGGCAAGGCGCTCGCCAGGTTGGCTTGGCCTGCTCCTACCCTGCCACAGAGTCGACAGCTTCCTCTTAGTCTTGCCTCAAATTCACAGCCTCAAACCTTGGCTTTCGGTGTAATTAGTGAAACATGGTGCGGTGAAGGGCCTTGAACCTGCATGCCTGCGAAAGGATAGCATGTTCTTCAAAGTCCTACATGCCCTGAGTCTATTGCGTACAACTTTCGCGGAAATTTGTTTTCCTTTCGCGGACCCATCGCGGAAGTTTCGCAGGCACATCTTAAGTCCGTTTTGCATAAATCCGCAGACACGGACCTGTAGATCAATGCTCATAGACAATGTCCTACACGTATTTTACAACATATTGGGTTACGATGTTCGCTCGCCGGTAGTCATTAAAATTTTATGATCTACTATGACATACTACAAAATACTATAATATACTATCTACTATAAGCTAATACAATCTACTACAGGGCAGAAGGATCTTGTTCTCATTGGCTACCGTGACGCTACGTACCGTTTCAGGCAGTCTGTAAACTGCAGAATTTGGAACGTTCCGTGCTCCTGCAGTCCTAACAAGTACAAATGAATCAAAGCCTTTCCAGCAATGTAGAAAACTGTGATCCCTACACCAACTTCACAGAAGTGGGTGATACGAATCTGTTGTTTATATGGGTAGTTATCTAAATTAGGGTCCCTTTCATGGGTAGTTATCTAAAATAGGGTCCCTTTTGGGGTCCTTTTTGTAAGGATGCCGTACTATTTGGGGGACCTAAAACGGGACCCTAATTTAGAGAACTATCATCATATTGTGATACCCACAAACCCGAAAACACTGCTTGCGAGCCAGAAGCTTCACGCCACGAACTCGCAGGTCCACGGTGCTGCCTCCAAGCAAAAACAATAGTCCCGGTTTAGGGTTTAGGAACCCCAAACCCTAAACCGCACAATTTCAAGCATCCTCATAGCTGCCTGACTAGTATCACCAGTCACTCAATGCGGATCCGGGACTAAACCCTAAACGCTAAACCCTAAACCCTAAACCGATTGCAGACTGGTCGACGATGGGCCCCAACCTGTCGCAATCATCTGAAAGTAGTCCTGGCATCTGTAGCATATATTACCTGGACCCTAAAGAACCTCCCTTTTTAGGGTTCCTTATTATGATTTCCTTATCTAAGTCCTTAAAAATGTGGGTTCTTTAGGGTCTAGGTAAGCCCTAACCCCAAAACACAAACATATGAACCTCCGACTTTTCCCGAGACTTTTGTCTCATTTAGAGCCAAACTGCCGTAGGATTTGGGGCTTCAGAGGATATCATGTTCTTAATCTAAACCGTAAACCTATAAACTTCAGAGGATATCATGTTCTTTTTAATCTAAACCCTAAACCTATAAAGATTGAATCCTTAACGGTTTGTTTGTTACGGACTCGGACCCGGGTTCGCATAGAGGGAAGGAACAGCCTTGACTGTCAGAACAGGTTTCGGGGTTTTAAGGGATCGGTGTACATATGCGAGCTTCAAGCCCAGAACCCCAGCTGTCCACTCGCATGCCGTTGAATTGCCTTTGCCGTTGAGGCCGCTCTTCTGATCTACGTCCTTTTCCGCGATCAGTTCCTCGGTGGCTGGGCAATCGCCAGGGCTTGAGGGTGCTTTCGAGGTCCACCCCTTTTCAAGGTAATCGCGCACGCGCTCTCCTTCGTTGACCCTTGCTATCGGCGACAGAGGTTGCACGGTGAGCGCCTCAGGCAAAAACCTTCAGCCGTAAGTTTTGAAAGCAAACCATAGGCCATATGCCCTAAGGCCCTGAGTATAGCGCATCATTCTCATTGAAGAGCTGGATCTTGGTGTTCTGATTGCCATCATCTTGGTCCCACCTGGCTCTTTCGGACAATGTGGCCTTGTTCTCTGCATTTCTTGGTGCTGAGTGTACACCGAGAAACACTTACAATACCTTCCGAAGTAACAAAGACAGAGGGCTTGTTGAAACAAGCTGCCTCGAGGGTGTTGGGTTTTGAGTCTAGGCAGGGTCAACACGTTTTGGTTTCACCATGGTCTGTCAAAGAAGGAAAAAGAGCAACACCCAAGCATGCCACGAAGAAGTCAGTCCTGAGAGCCTACATGCAAGGACTGATAGTATGCCTGAGCTCCTATTCTTACATTTTGAGGAGTTATATTGTAACTCTATGTATAGTATACGAACCCCAGGCCCCGTGTAGTGAGGGACTACTGCTTAGCTGCTCACAGCTCTGGCCGTTCTACAGTTGTTGTTGCGTTTTTTGCTTTTCGGTGTTATCGGTTTAGGTGTTTCTTTAGGGCTTTAGAGGCTAAGGTTTTGGGCCTTGTAGCTTCGGGTTTTGGGACCTTGGGCTCGTAGTAAGGCTTTGGGTTTTCGGATTTGGGGCCCAATAGAAAAGCAAAGGCCAAAGGGCAGAAGGATGTTCTTGATGTCCTTCACCTCAGGACACGGCCGAAAAAAACCTAAACTAACCTGCCCTCAGACGTGAATAACTTTTCCAAGCTGCAGCGACTGCATTCGCACTATGGCTTCAGCTGTGCGGCTGGCTTAAGCACGAACATCTAGATACTCTAAGCCCTGAGCCCTAAACCTCAACGTAGGCTTCACCCAGGCGAATCGCAGTTCGTGAGCATGCGCTCATCCCCGTGTCATACTCCGAGGATCCCTGCACCGATTGAGTTGCCAAGCCCTGTAAACCCCTCAACCAAAACCCCCAACCATTCATCACAATCTCAGATATAGTCATAGTCGCACGCTACTACAATATAGAAGCACCACATACCAACCCCAAACTTCCAAACCCTAAACATGTACCCTCAACCCCAAACTGCTCAACCCTGAAGCCCCTTACCTCAAAGCCCTCAACCCTAAACGGCCCTCAAAGCCCTGCCAAGTTGCAGCGTCCCAGTCAAAGATGAACTTGGGCCCCGGTCTCTCGGCACAGTCATCCACTGTCGTTGTGTCCCCATCCTGCCAGTGACATCCCCAACCATTGCCCAACCCTAGTGTTTTTGTTAACTTAAAGGGCATTTTATGATGCAGGGGTACATTAGCTCCTATACTGTAGTATAGTCGTAATTAGGAGCCCCAAGACAACAGCTTTGGTACTTATTGACAGCAGCTTACATGACAAAGCTTCAGAGGCGGTGTGCTTCTAGGGTTTAGGCTTATTGTATACTAGGTTCGAGGTCCCACTCACCACGGCTATGATGTAAGTTTCTCGGCCCCGCACCGCACAACCTTGAGACGAGTCCTTTTTCAAGCTTTTTCAAACCCCAAACCCTAAGCCTGAACCTTGAACATGTACTTCACCTGTATATGCCAAGGCTATAGTGACATTGGTGGATGTTTGCAGCCTGCTGCCCTAAACGATGATCGGCTTCGTCGTGGCGAGCATTATTACATTAGCATGAGTGAGCAATGAGCAGCAGCAGCAGCAGGACCTACCTGCCGGGACACCAAGCACAGCCACCCTGAGCCTATCCACTGCTCAGTGTTGCTGTGCATGGCGTCCCGGCAGATAGGTCCCTCAGGCCCACAGAACCTTATGACTAGTCCCTAAACCCAGAAAGACCATGACCCACGGGATGCTGTAAATAGCAGATCGGCTCCTCAAATAAACACCCAGGATGCTGTTTCTGATCGGCTCCTTGAATGCCCCACAGGATACGAGTACCGCAACACATCGGCTCGGTAACTGACACCAAGGATGCCGTAACAGATCGGTTCCTTAAATGGGTAGTTCTCTAAATTAGTGTCCCTTTTAGGGTCCTTTTGATAAGGGTGCCGTATCGTTTGGGGTCCTGCAAAACGACCCTAATTTGGAGAACTACCCAAATGCTAGAATAGCGACGTTGGCTTGCGATGTTGATACTGTTTACTGTTGATCACTTGGCACAAGACAGGGGAATGGTTTTCGAACACGGTACGGAAGCAAATAGCAATGTGTTCATAATTTCCTCTCGTCCGGAGCTGCTCAACCCTAAACCCTAAACCTTTGAAGCCTATGCTTCGCCAAAGAGCCGCCGTTCTACGAGGCAAGCATCTTCAAAACCCCTACAGTAGCTTGGGCTCCCGTTTCGGCTCCAGGGACCTTGGGGCTGAGGGTTTGGGGTTGAGGGCTTAGGGGCCAGGCGCCCTTCTGCCTTTTTTTCTTGGTTACTTGGAGGGTTTAGGGGATCCGTCGTTGCAGCGCCCTGAAAAAAAACAAAGATTTCGATAAGACCCACTTGGGCCACTACCATAAACCCTAAAACCTGCCCCCGAAGCCAAACCCGAAAGCATGAGCTGCTCGGCTTCTGGTGTATGAACTACGAGCCGCGGGCCAAAACTTATCTAACTTTAACCCTCCATCGCAACGCTAATGTGAGCCCTAGGCCCCAAACCCAGGGCAAACTCCTCGAATCCTATCTCTTGTACAGACGCTGCTTTTGTCCGGGGCCTCAGAGTACACCAGCAGCGCGCAGTTCGTGCATGTCTTCAGATCCTTGCCAAGAGTCTCTGGAGGCTGCGGTTTCGGGCTTCATTGCTCGGCTTTAGGGTGCCATAGAGTAAAGCACAGGCTGAGGATTTACAGTCTTCCTCTACAGTTTGAGTCGCCGTGTCACAGGATTTCATACCATAGCTCTAACCCTGGTGCCACCGCGAGCTGAGGCGTCTAAAGCCACGGGGGAGAGCCTCAAAGGCCGATGGGAGGGAAAGTGCCAGCACTAGATCCACGAGATGTTCTTCCCTTTCCCATGAGAAGGCAGGGTTTAGGGGGTTTAGGGGTTATAGGCTAAGGGTTTGTGAGTTTATGGCTTAGGGTTCATTGAAGCATTTCTTGCACTGCCGGCGAGTCTCGCCATCGTTCGTCGCTCCACCTTCCCGGTTGTTCAGGATCATCAAGGGGCCCTGCAGGGCTTACAGGAGAAGCAGCGTGGCACTGCCTGGCTTCCGCAAACCGGGATGCCACGAACTACATGACGGGATCGTTGCCACGCAGAAAAGGACCCCCTGATCATCGGAAGGACAAGAAGGGGACGTTGGTCCAGACTAGCGACGGACGGAAGTCTCTCGTGGCGCGGTCGAGTCTCTGTCAGCACCTACCGTACACCACAGGTTCAAGGCTCAGCCCTGATCCAGACATACTTTACACCTCGATGTCATACTCAAAACCTCCTGCAAAAATGACACCCGGAAAAAAGGACATGCCAACGAGCCCCATTCCTAAACCCGGGCGGTCCGTGCAAGCATTGCGGGAAGTCGCTCGCCGTTGTGCCGTGATTTCCACTCCAGGAACACTGTTCCTCGTGATCACCTCTCCTTTCAGCCGGCTGGAAGTAACAGTGGGATTGGGCCTGCAAAATTCGAGCAGGTCTTTTGTGGAATACAAGTACAAGCATGATGAGTGTAAAGGGGGTCTTGATTTGACCAGTGCTCTCAGAAAGTAGGCTCTTCACGTGCTTCATCCTTGGGGCTGCAGTTCAAAGGTGCAGGATCTGCTTCCTTCTCCTCCCAAAATGATTCCAGGGCCCGAGGACCCCCGTTATAAGGTGATTTGGCCTCTATATTCTATATAAATCCTTGCTCACAGCAACCACATGACATCCTATTTCTAAGCCCACTTCGAAAACCCAATCGAACCCTCCAGAAGCTCAAATCGACAAGAAGCCCAAACTGGCCCTAAAATCTCAAGCCCGAGACCCAGTCACGATGTGCAAAGCAGAGTCTCCGTGAGAGAAGGTCTTGAAGTCCAGCGTGGTGGTGCCATACTCGCAGAACAGCTGAGTCTCATCGGTGTCCTCGCTCGCGATCTTGTTGAACTCGTCCGTTAAGGCTTTTGCGGCAACAGTGTTCTCCTCGAGATGGTCATAATTCTCCTCGAGCTTCTGGGCCAGGCGATCAAACCTTTCCAGGTCTTCCTTTTCTTGGAGCAGTTGCTGGGGGCTGAGCTCCACTCCAGTCGAGCTCCGCTGTGCCTGACCGGAAGGAGCTGGCGGAGCTAGCTATGACTTCGGAGCTTCGAGGCACCAGGCCACTCTCGTCAGTATCGTAAGGCCGTCAATTGTCTCGGAGGAACTGGGTAAGAGTCGTGAAGACAACATCACCATGCCAGGCGATAATGATGGTGACGACGACGAATGCCGATGAAAAGGACATGAGACAAGACACTCAGCCACTCAGCAAGATTGCGTGATGGTGACCAGGAGGACCATGGTGCTACACAGTGGTGTTGGCTATGATGATGATGACGACGACGGACATGATGATGAGAAGGAGGAGGAGGAGCACAACTGTGGGAACTTGCACACAAATTCTTCGCTTCGTCGTTTGAAATGCGTTGTGCCCTCGCGAGCTCGCCCGGACTACAGTATGTATGAAACGTTGCAGGCTCAGGGCACTGCGGTCTCCAAATCCCGCTTCAACATCTTTGCGATATGATCAGCATGCATAGAAATATGCAGTAGAACACACACCACGATTGAAAGGCCAATGCAAACATCCAATGTCGCACTCAGAAGACAGCGGACACTGCGTGGTGGAAGTGGAACCATCTCTCAATGTGTGCCAGCTGCCAGACCTTCTGATTCTTCACCCGAACCCCAAGCTTCAACTGCACCCACGCTTCTGAATCCCTGCCAGCCTGAAACCGAGATCTGAAGCCTCAACCTGACATGTTGCATCCTGATCCCTGGCCTCAGCTTCCTTTCAGCGAAAACCTCGTGAAACCGAAACGCCTAAACGCTCAACCTGAACTCTAAGCCCTGCCTATACTGTGCCAATCCTAGACCCATAAACCCAAACCCGGAATCCAGAACCGGAAGGTTTTAGGCTTAGGGTTTAACTTTAGGGTTAAGGGCGCAAGGTAGACTCGACCCCAAAACATAGGAACCCTCCATACTACTCAGCCTGCAGCATGCACGCTGCATCCAAATCCTCGGCAACTGCTGGGCCAAGGACGGCACACCAAGCCAACAGCCACTTCCTTTGGAGTTTAGGGCTTGTGGTGTGGCTCTCAGGGCTGCTTTAGGTTTCTTGAAACTTCACTTGCTTCTGTGGTTTTAGTTATATTGTCGATTCGCTTTTCCTGTTTGCTCCTCGGCTGTGGGACTCTTGCTCCCAACCCTAAACCCCAAAGCCTCAACCCTGCACTGCGAGTGGGGTTCTGTTTTGGGTAGCCGACGGTGGAGTTTCTGGGTTGAGGACTGAGGGTTTAGGGTTATGGGGCTACCCTCTAGGGTGGCGCAAGCGAAGCTTTAGGCCCCGCTGCATGTAGATGTACATGTTTCAGGGCTTCATCGAGCAGCAGAGCATCAGTTGGAGCTTCAGGATCTGGGCCGACAGTAAGCCCCAAACCCTAAACCCTAAGCCCCAAAGCCTAAACAGCGCCGCCTCGTCGACTAAGATTTTCTGTACTGGGTGGTCGTCGGACGCGAAGAAACGCGCCGGAACTTCAGCTCGTGTGGTGCTTTGGCTCTGCGTTCAAAAAACACTGAATCTCTGACGAGCATCGTCATTTTGGATCGCCGGGACTACGCGATTCAGTAGCACGTCTACTTGCAGCAAGCGGGTTTCCTTGTGCCGCAAGCTGCGCGGTGCATTGGCACATGAACCCAGGACAAGTTCAAGGAGGAAACCAATGTTCACCTCCTACCAAAAGGATGGAGGCAACCATCTGCCTTAAGAGCCATTGGATCCTGAAAGGCCATATAGTATGTGTGCAGTCCGGGTTGTGGCCGATTCAGGAGTGCTAACGTCCTCGTAAGTCCCAGGCGTACTAAACCCCAAGTTTGTCGCTATTCCCGTGAACCTGACTCCTCACCTGGTTTGCTTTGTCCGCCCCTTTTCTCCACTGATAATCGAACTGGCACTGTGGATGCACTCCATCCCTGCTGAAACTTGCAACTGGTTGTCAGCCTCTGACCTTGCAAGTGTTGGTGGGTGCTGTCACAAACTATCCGTGCTGTTCTTTCTGCGTGCAACTGCTCATGAAAAATTCAACTCGAAGTCGATCTTCATTGTGTATGCTCAGTTGTCATCCCCGGAGATAAATCGACATTTCACCCCTCCACTTCAGGGTCATGTATATATATATATATATGATTATATATGTGAAATGCAGCCAAGGCCCTGAATGCTCAAAGTAGGGTTATGGGGTATTTCATGCAACAATCAAAGTCTGGACTGTAGTGGAACAATGTTTGCAAGTATTCGAACTCCTATATTTTAGACGTGCCAACAGTCAGGCACGCTGAGGGCACAACGCCGCTGGGCTTCTTCCAGGGACCGATGTCGGAACATTCCGCAAGATGGTGATAGTAACTCCGTAGCATAGTAACCCGTGCCACAGCAGTATCCATTATCATGATAATTACATAGTAATATCAGTAGCCCGTATCACGACATATAACCCTTATCATAGTAACCCTTACCATACTCTCAACATCGCGACCCATATCATGGCAACTCTTACCATGGCAACGCTTATCAGCTCTTAACCTGGTAGCCCTTATCATAGCCATTTTCGTCGAAAGCCTGAGGACACCCTTCGTTTTACTTTTTGCGGTCGTGTGCCCCGGCCGGCAAGGCGCGAGCCAGCCTGATGCACAGGTTTGTGGTTTCGGGTAGAATAAGGTCCATAGAAGCCTGCGTGAGTAGAATAGGGCATGTTAACGATCAGAGTTTGGATTGTGTAGGAGTTGAAGGATTAGAACGAGGTCGTGGTATATTATAGTATATTATATCACAGGTAGATACAGGCTCCAGGGGAACATTTCTACTCACTGCTAAATCCTCATTCCTCAGACCCCTATAATAGGTTTCAAACTTGTTGAGATGTGCAGGGTTTTTCTATAAGTTCTACAGTTATGCTTTAGGCCATAAAGATGAACACATCTTGTTGCAACAAACATGCCATAACTCCCACAACAACCGCGACCACTTGTAAACTCACGGAATACTGACACTAACAACAACATTCTCACGAGCGCTCTGCAGATACTACGAAATATACAGGTTCTGCTGCGAAGATCACGACAGATCCTACGACAAAGACCGGAGATGATTGTGGTATCGATCATGATTGTAACAGCGATCTTGACAGCATCAATGCGAAGGCTAGTGGTACTGAGAATGATGAAGGAGGATTTGGACAAACAGCAGCAATCAGCACAGAAACGATGATGAAAACAAGGCACTCGACTAAACTGATCTAGGTTGGACCGAGCTGCGAGGAACCCGACGAAACGACCAGGTGCTACTGTGTAACTATAGTGTGGCGTGCTTGAAGGAACCTTACCATACACGCTGATCGGTACTAGGCGGCCACGAAACAGCAAGCTCAGGAAGTGAACCAAAACTCTGGAGGGGGCAGGCATCAAGACGTGGTGTCTTATTCAGAAGGAACTTCCAGAAGGGGAATTAAGGCCTCCTATGCTCCTCCTGATTACCCCTCTAAGGGTTCACACGATTTATGCGGGGCCGAAGGACTCCATATGGCTTGTTTGTTTCTCTGCGGCGCCTCCTCTCTTAGCAGGTGAAAAGTCCTGCCGTGTTCGACAAGAAGACGAGTGAAGTATCAAAAGCTTCCGATGAAATTCGGAAAGCGAAGCTGGACTTCAAAGAATCTTTACACTTGTAAGGCCTGGGGTGTACAAGACATGTAATATTAGGGGAAGAGAATGTCAAGGCTCGTGCAACACCCTCCAGCCAAGGTGTCTTAAACCCGCCTCGGACAGAAGCAAATAGAAACAGTCCCTTCTCCAAGTAAGCATCAGACTGCCTCCTGTGGGCTCGGAGGTTCAAGATTCCTGTGGAGAGGGTGTTCTTTCCTTCGCCTCAAAACACACGCTACGTACACTAGACTCAGAAAATTCCCGAGGTCTTTCCCTGGCATATAAGACCCCCACCCCACCTCAGGCCCTGTAAATAATAGGGTCCTTTCTCTGCAGACCGAGTTAAGATTCAAACCTTCTTCTAAATACAGGACTTTTGAATTTCACAGAGAACCCACCACCGTCAACAGCGTCAACACCCTGATTCGAGCCTGCAAGCTTCATGAAACTCAGGAAGTGACAGATGAATCATGAAATTTCTAGATAATCAAAGGCATGTAGCCAGCAACGCTCCCCAGCTGGTGTGAAACTCGCCATACATCCCACGTATGTGTGTGATAAGATGGGGCGATAACCCCCACTGTCTGGACTAAACCATGAAATAAGACAAGCTGTACCGCGACTGTGGAACATGGTCATGCTACTAGGAGTGCGAATGAGCTGCTGACGTAACCACCATAGACTTGATAGTTGTACTGGAATACTCAGGAACGAAAACAGACTTGGACAGCAGTACTAGTCACAGTGTAAATTGCGCTACTTTCGGCAAAGTGAAGTACTGCAGACATGATAAACCTACTGGAAGACCGTGATTCAGATTCTGAGGTCGAGGATCTCAGCTCCCTCATCATGAGGCCCGTCTAAACTGTCACATAACCTCGAAGAGGTAGAAGCCTCTAAAGAGGAATACCATGTTTCCAAAGGCTCGGACTCTAGCGGGCTTCCAGGTCGTCGCAGTACTTACCAAGGTTCTGGATAAAGGTAATCGTAGCCGTAGAAGCAATAGTAGTAGTACTAGTAGTAGTAGTAGTAGTAGTAGTAGTAGTAGTAGTGGCGGCAGCAGCCGCAGCAGTAAAAAGTAGAAGTGGTAGTAGTGGTACTATTGGTAGTAGTCGTAGTAGTAGTCGTCGTCGTAGTCGTAGTAGTCGCA
>CAJNDV010032342.1:109761-121473 GCA_905221635.1 Symbiodinium sp. CCMP2456 | reverse complement strand
TAGTAGTAGTAGTAGTAGTGATAGTGATAGCGGCGATAGTGATAGTGGTGATAGTGGTAATAGTACTAGTAGCAGTAGTAAGAAGTAGGAAGAAGAGGCAGCAGTAGTCGCAGTCGTCGGCGGCGTCGTCGTCCCCGTAATTGCGCTTGTAGTTTTGGTTGCTGTTGCTGTTGATGTTGTCCTGTTGGAGGGGCTCCACAGCAGAGCATGAATCCGAGGGTTGGTGAAAGCTAGCGGGTGCTGATGACCAGTCCCACTATTTGCATAAACCCAGAGCCCTAAACTACGAACCCTGAACATTGAACTCTTAAAGCTACGGAAAACAATGCTAAAGGCCATAAACCTCAAACTCAGAACCCTTGTACCTAAACTGATATTTTCGGCTCCAATTAATTCTCGGTCCCAGAGGCCATCCTGTGGATGCCAAGCGTAGTTGGAGTGGATCATGACCTCCGCTGTCGCGCTCAGGGTTTATGAACCAAAGGCCCTACCGAAGAACTCGATAGGTGCAGGGTTGAGGGATGAGTGTCGGCCCGAACCCCTAAGCCCTAAATCCCAAACCCTACCTTGCGGGCTTCTGGGCGTTCCTGGCCGCTTAGCTTAGTCCGGGGGCGTGAGCGTTGGGAGGATTTCTGAAGGCAGGGCTTGGGTCTGGACGAAAGGATGGCACTCGAGCACTGGTTTCGGTACCACTATGATCACTGCTATTACTATTTTTGTTCTGCCTATGATTATTATTGTTGGGATTATTTTGGTTGTTGCTATTCTGATGAATATTCTTCTTATTATTATTACAGTTTTTGTTTTTATTATTATTAGTAGTAGTAGCAGCATTCGTGATCACAGCTGCTAGTCATGCTGTGAAACAATAATCACCGCAAAAGCCACAGTAGCCGGAGGAAATCCTACCAACAGCCACTGTGGGCAAAACCATGTCTCGAAGGGGCACAGAGCTCCAACCGTTGGGAACTTCGTCTTAGTCTTAGTTTAGGGTTTTAGGTTTTAGGTTTTAGGTTTTAGGGTTTAGGGTTTAGGGTTTAGGGTTTAGGGTGTACTGTGATGATTCGTAACAGCCCTGATAGACTCGAAAAGTCTCGTGTGACGTGTCGAGGTCCCGGGCCGAATGACGCTTGTACGGCGCGATCCACTCACCTGCCGCTTGGGGAAGCACGGGTGTTGGGTGTGCAACTTGGGATGCTCGTTTAGGCCTTGTTGGTCAGTTTAGATTTTTTCCAACCCTCTCTGACGCCCGCACTCGGCAGGTCAGGGCACTAGCGAAAGTTTAGATCTTCGTTAATATCGTTGCTGGCTGTCACTTATGACTTCAGAAACACCCTTTGATACTCCTTACTTTACCAGTACTGCTGCTACGAGTCTCTTTCTGTATTATCCTTCCTGCCGCTCCGTAACGCAGCTGCTGCTCTTTTTCCGTGACATGCTACGACCATGGGATCATCCCCTACAGCCTACACCCTTCGACCCCGAGAAGTGACCTGGCTTCGGACCTTCCCACTCGGCCTGTGGGCTCGATACCGCCGATCTTCATGAAAACAGAGCCGTGGTTAGTCGCCCCAATCACCTCACATATGGACTTCGGAAACGGGTCACGGTTTCGGAATGAGCACACTCGGCGCGGATTTGGGTTGGAGTGGCCTTTGTAGATAAGCCGCTACCTCAACATTAGGGGGCTGGCATCTCGCTGATGTGGAACTTGCATTGCACGCTAACTTTCCTGGCAGGAACTGCACAAAACAATAACGGCGGCAACAATGCGACTTGCAGATTGGTTTTCCTGGAGGTGTGCAACTCATTGACGAAGTCTGCGAATTCAAACTCTCGCCCACGATGGCTCTCGCCGTGGCATTTGCGTCTTGTGGAATTATTGACAAGATGTGTGTGTATATATATATACATATACAAGATAGTTGAATATAGCATGATATAAAAAGCTTATGCACGAAGTCGCTCTTGAGATTTCATTCCTGTCTTCGTCTATGGCGGACCTTCCATCGTGAAAGCCTTTCTGGCGGATTTTCCACGAAGGCCGGGACGCAACACGTAGATCCACTTAAAAGTGAATCCCTTCTTCAGAGAAAACAGCACTAGGTTACTAGGTTACCTATTTACATCTTTAAACTGGAACAGTCTAATCCCGGCTTCCTTTCACAAGGACGATCTTCAATCAGCCAAGAATTGTACTGCTGCTGACCCCGGGACTACGTTAAAGCCTAAACTAGTTCATGGTTGGGGTAGTATTAAAAATTTGAATTTATATTCCTTATTGGGTTTAAGTACCCTTAAAAATGTAAAATGTTACCCAACTATGACAAAGTAAACCCTAAAGTCTGAATTCAACAATCCCCCGTGCTCGGGAACCTGGCGTGCAACGGAGTGCAATTAAAGGAGCACGAACACTGCAAGCATAAAGCGGAAAATGACAACACTGAAGCCCCTAAAACTCACCAAGCCCAACCGAACAGCCTCTAAGAGCTCACACTCTTAGTTAACCCGGCGCTCTTCTTTCCGGAAAACCTGGCATCTGAGACCCAGGCTCCATGCCTCACTGCGTCGTGAAAGTTGAGATACTTGTGAGCTCCATGTGTGTCATCCTCGACGGGGGCTTGGCAAAACGACATGGGGGAAGGGGAAGGCATCCGGGTGGAGGGTTTTTTTAACCAGGGAGGGGTCTTCACAAGTGCCTTGGCTCCTCAGCCAACTTAGGTGCACTCTCGCACACGCCGTCCAGTGTAGTTCTGGCAGAACTACGCAGATGTCCAACATCGGCTTGAGTCCAAAAAGACCCGCATCCCCCTGCGAGCTGAATGAAAAGAATCTCTGGACATCTGGACTTACCCTTAAACCCTAAACCCTAAACCCCTAATATGACCTAACCTTGAAAGCTCATCCTGAGGCTGGGCCTTTCTATCGGGCTAATCCTCAACAGGCTCGCGGGATCCTGCGTGACAAACGTGAACTGCTGGAAGAAGTCTCGACCACTGGCTCTCCAGGACAGACCTCGGAACACCCAAACTTACTGCTTCTACTGACTTGGGCCTGACTTCTGTCACTCCTTGTCCTCGTCCTACTACACTGCTCCTCCTGCTGCTGCTGCTGCTACGACGATGACGACAAGAAGTAGGAGGTGGACGACGACATCGAGGACCACTGCAGCTTCGACTTCGACGAAGAGTACTGACAACTGTGCCTCTTTCTTAGACATGCTGTTGAAAGTATCGCCATGTGCTTATTCTCATCGCTATCATCACGTCGCCATCACCATCACCATCAATGTCTCCATCATCATCGCAGGGTGTCGTCAGAAATACAGTACCACAACGAACAGCTGTGAGCGGAACATCATGCAATGGAGAGAGGGTTTAGTAGAACTTCAGGGCATAGTGCTTGGGGTTCGCTGGTTTTGAAGTTGAGGCTCAGGTGATTTCGGTCTGACAGGGTCTGAGCGTAATGTGTCGCTAGTCCGGCGCGCCCCAATCGCAGAATCGACGGCTTCATTGAATCTATGCGCAAGCCTAAGCAGTATAGAATCTAAGGTGAGGAGTGTGGTGAACAAGGTCATCCTAGAAGCAATATTCGATATCGTCCGGCCCCTGGTATGCTTCTACTTGCGCTTTCGCTGAAGCTTAAGCCCCAAAACCTTTAGGGTTTGACAGGTTAGGGTTCTTCAAACTCACAAGCACCCTCGTCTGAGCACCGGGCGCATGTTCGACGGCTTAGCAAAGCAGCCTGTCATCATTCACGATTCAGGCCGCCAGCTTCTGTACAGAACTGTAAACAAAGACATATAATACACATATATTTATATGACACATACGAGCGCTGGGGGACATCTTGGCTCAAGCTGAGCTCGCAGCCGTACTCCATCAGCTCTGTGTAGTTGACTCCCAAGTCCTGCATTTTGGGTCCAAACTGAAGAGCCTCTAGTGAAAGTTTCATAACCTTATACTGCACTACTATGGTCATCATGTTGCATCATGATACGGTTGGCTCTGACTTGTGCGGTGTTTGTGCCGCTCGTAAGGCATCCCTTGTTACCAGCAGAGCGCCGGTCCCTTGAATTGGGGGCCCTCTACTATGGCATCAGCAGGCACATCCTGACGAACAACCTTCGTCGAATGGTCCTTCAAGCAGGGGACGTCGGGACTTAGGCTATTGGTTCGTGGCCTGGCAGATTTGGCCGTCGAAACATTAGGACTCTTGGAACAGTGCTAGCACTCCTTCCTGACGGTGCTGCCCCTGATCCGATAGGTTTCTCTCCTCCTCGGTGTCCACCATGTCCTCCACCTCATCTTCTGCCTGAAGCTCTTCGGCCTGAGATGTAGGGGTTGAGTGGTTTAGGGCTTAGGGTTTAGGGTTTCACGCGCATGATGTCATGACCTGCCCCCGCCTCTCCCTTCAGGCAACTTACATTGAACCTCTGACTTTTCCATGTCCCATGCAATGCTTGTAGTTGGGGGAAACAGCGGACCAGGTAAGGAAGCTCCCTGAAGTCCGAAGCCCTTGAACGGGCCCAGTGGTGTCGATCTGGCGAAACCGGTGTGGAGGGCGGTGTCAGTCAGCATGTGTAGGGTGATGGCCCAAGAAGTCAGGGCTAAGCGTCCCCAGCGTATAGCTGCCACAGCTTGCTAGGCAAAGTGAAGACGATTACACCATGCATCGTAGTAAAGCCCTGATGTATCCCTGGATCGCCTTAGTACGGTCACTCTGACGGCTTCGAACCCAACCCCGGTCCGAAGCACCAGTCCTGCAATCTCTCGTAATAATAGTAATAACAATATTAAAAGTAATAATAGTAGTAATAGTACTAATAGTAGTAATAATAACAGAAAGTAATAATAGTAATAATAGTAATATCACAAACCCAGGAAAGGACTCCAGAAACAGCAAACGATGCAGTAAACCAAGGCATGACTGTTCCGGCTAATGGCGTTTCGGGTGTGCTGCAGCGGCAGCCGTCATTTCTCCAAAGACCGAATTAGGCTGAAGTCTTCGAGCGTATACTAAGTAGGCCCGACAGGCAAACGAAGCACAGCCCTTCATAAACCCATTAAACGTCGCTAAGCAGAGCTTTCTTCCAGCCTTGTCATGATTATCGGGCCCCAAGCCCCTAGACCCCTCAAAGTGTATCAAACGTGATGTGAAGTGAATTCTGTATATATTAGTATCTCATACAATAACCCGTAGAGCCCCTACGTCTCAGGCTCTGCTCACGGCCTCGACAGCTTCGGTGGCGATTTTTGCTCCCCGATGCTGCAACGCATTCAGCGCACACTGCTCTCCTGGCCGGAGACTGTCTGCACACAATCAGCAAACAAATGCGGAAAAGAGGATAGGTAGATAGATTGGTTGATTGATAGAGAGATTAACAGTTAGTTCGGTGGCTACGCAGATAGGTAGCTACCTAGCCAGCCAGCCAGCCAGCCAGCCAGCTCGGTAGGTAGGTAGTTGGGTGGGTGGGTGGGTGGGTGGGTGGGTGGGTGGGTGGGTAGGTAAAAGTAGATAAGTAGAAAGATGCAGAAACAGACAAATGCAAAGACAGGTAGAAAGGTAGGTTGATGGGTGCACAAGCAGATAGGTGGAGTTTCATTCTCATCTCTTCGCCCCATCAAGATGCCTGTGCACTGATCGTCTTGATGCAGTGCCCGTTCCTGGGTGTGTGAAGCGGCGCGACGGGGTGAGAGCAACTGATTCAAGATCAGGATTATTCTGCCTTCTTGGCAGGGGTTTCTCAAAGAAGTGAGGAACTGCTGCCTGTGAAACCTAGATCCTCAAGACTCAAGGTCCTGAACCCTAGACGAAGAACCCGAATCTGAATCCACCCCAGGGTTGAAGCCAAGGAGCTTCCAGATCCTCGCCACGGGTCATGAGGGCCATTGCCACCATGGCCTGGGAAGCATCTCAAGCCTCTTGTTTGCCCAGCCCCGCTTCTCGGCCACAAAGGCCACAAACTCCCACCGAAACCCTGAACCCCTAAAACCCGCAACCCTAAGCTCCTAAACCCAAACCGGAAGCCCTTGACTTGTCGGCCCAGCTTGAAAGAATGCTTGGACATCGCACAAATAATTACTGGCGACTTTGAGGAGACGAAAGGCAGAATGAAACAAACGAAGCCTTGCATCCCATACCCTCAACCCTGCACCCGAATGGTGCCACCAAACCGACGCTTGCAGCTTACCTGCCCTTTGTTGTCATTTCGACAGTTTTGAGATAGATGCATCGGCCTTCTCCTCTTGCCAAACCCCAAATGCAAGGCTCATGGTTGTCGGCGGCAGTATTGGGACATCCCGGTTCAAACTTGTCCGTGATCGTTAGGAGCTTTTCAGACTTGTTACACTACCTCTTTGTTGCAAAAATTACGTCCAACAGCGGCGGAAACTGCCGGGTCCCGCGCCAGGCATTTGGACACCTGGAGAGCATGAGACGTTCATTCTGAGCTTGCTTCGGGAATCGCAATCTTCACATGGGAGTGCTGTATGATTCGTCATTTGTGTGTATGTACACATATATATATATATGTGTGTGTGTGTGTGTGTGTGTGCGTGTGTCTGTGTTTGTAAATACGTGTGTATATACATACAAGTATGTATGTAGCTGTGCATATATATATATATGTATATATGTCATATGCTTTGTGTCATGCTTTTTGAGGTTCCAGAACACCCTGATTCGCGCATGGCATAGACGAAAGTGAGCCCATCACACCAAAAAACAAACATGCCCCACAGATGCTGATTGCCAACTCAAGACAAAGCGTGCGAGTACGTCCTCGAAGCTTCGCGTATTCAGAAAAATGGGATTGGGATGGGCTTCTGGGGAGCTGGTTTGTGCCGGCAAACTCAGCCGCTGCACAGCTTGAAGCTGCGCAAATATCTTCGAAAAGGCATCTACCAGACACGACAAGCCGTCCACTGTTGTAGCTCAAGTCTGGCTAGTATGGAACCGCATGGGAACCCCGTGTTGCTTCCGAGATGCCCAGGTCATCGCTGAGGTTTCTTGGTTTGAAGGCCTTAGTTGTGTCCGCTAACATCGGCTATGCGACGGATTAGACATGGACAAGTCAGCAGACAGTTGATAGCCCATGACACCAACCGGTTCTCATCTTCATAGCAAGGCCCCTTCCCATCCGGAAACTCCTCCTGGGCACTCACGAATCAGCCACTATTGTCGCTGTCATCATCAAAAAACCATCAGTGCAACCACCATGACACTGAAATACGGTCGAGCTTTGTATAACGAAATCTAGCTAAATATGAAAGCAGGCTTTGATTGCCCCAACAATAACTTATTTGAGACCCTGAGTGGCCCAAAAATAATTTATTTGAGACCCTGAAAGCCTCCAATCGTAAGAAATTTAGAGGTTTCAGACTCTTTAGGGCAGGGCAGGGCAAGGCAGGGCACAGAGTTCCAAAACCACCAAAAAAAAACGCTTTTCAAGGCCTGGGAAGCTCAAAATGCTGGTTTTGGAACTGCTCAAAGGGCAGGGCGGGGCAGGGCAGCAAAACAAGAAAGAGCAGGGCGCACTTCCCAAGGCAGGGCCGGCAAGGCAGGGCAGGGCGGGGCAGGGCAGGGCAGAGTTCCAAAACCACCAAAAAATGGGATAGGGGACCCTAATATAGCACCCTAATAGTAGGACCCTTATTATAAGGACCCCAAAATAAGGTACCCTAATTTTTGGAAACTCCCAAATCGCTTTTTTAAGACCTGGGAAGTTCAAAATGCGGTTTTGGAACTGCTCTCAAGCCACACAAGGCCCTCGTTTCCTTACGGGCGATGATGAATGGTGCATTTAAGAAATTTACACCAGACTCGCGGGAGGGAAGTATATTTCTTATGCAACCTGTTCTGTTAAGAAACTTCATAGACCCTGGACGAACCTTTTCAACATAAAGTTCGCCCGTAGCCATTAAATATCCTTGACCTTGTAAAGCTAAAAAACAACTAATACACCGACACCCACCACCACCACCAGCAGCAGCGGCCACCACAATCAACAATACTAGCCCCATCTGCATCGTAGTCTCCTCATCATGACAATGACACTCCCTATCGGCACTGTTCCTTCACAAGTACCTGCATCCTCCTCATCATCATCATCATCATCGTCGTCATGAGCAGCAGCATCACCACCAACCGCCATCACCATCAACTTAATACCATGACCATGGCTACCAGCTTGAAAAGAACTATGCTCCTCATCCGTACCCGCGGTCGAACAAGCCAGCCTGCTGAACTGCCAAAGAGCGTGAAATATCGCTGTTAGCAGTTTTCGGCCCAAGACCGGGCTCGAGTAGGACGTCAACTCGAGCCAGCAATGCCGCAGCAAGCAGGGGTACATGGACATTCTCCTCTAAAGCTTTGGGTTTAGGGTTTTGGTTGGGCCTTGGAGCTAAGGCTAGTCTAGGATGTCTAACAGTTGGTACAGACCTGGCAAGATGGAGCTCTACCGGAAGTGCTTCGGGCGTAAGTTTTGGGCCACCGAGCTGGGGGGGGGCGGGGGGGTGGGGTGGCAGACCGTAGGATGGTGCAGTGAAGCTATACATCATCAATAAGTAAAGGGCTTTGGGCCATTGGGCGAGGGCCAACCACGGGATGTCGTTAGTGTAATGTTATATTGTAGTATGTTGTATTCTACTACACTGTGTTATATCCTTTTGTATTCTATCTTATTACACTGTGCTCTTTTTGTTCCATTTTAGTCTACTCCAGTCTGCTATGATACTGTATTGTGTCACATCGTACAATATGGTATCATATTATATTCGTGTACATCAGGTTGCACTATATCATTTTATACTTAGGTGTAATATTATACTGCATCCTATTTCAGAAAGTTACATAACATTACATGATATTATGTTAAATTGTATTAGACTACGGTACACTCGACTATACTATATTTGCTTATACTATACGATATTTCCAATTCTACTATAGCACATACCAGTATTACATGTTATGTTGTATGACATCATTTTACCGTAACGAACCTGAACTAAGCTTCCGTCCATGCAAGTCCCTGGCGTTGGACAAAGATGGCAGCTTCAACACCGACATGAAGCGGGGTCTTTACAGGTTTTAGGGCTTCGGGCTTTCAGGTTTTAGAGTTTAGGTTGGACGGCAGGGTCTAGGGTCCGAATCCAAGACACCTCTGTCACCCTCAGTCAAGCCCAGACGGCCTGCTCATGGCGCAGAACAACGGCTTAGGCTTTACGGTGCACGGTTTTGTTGAAAATAAGTAAACCAGCCGTTCCCAGATTATTCACAGCGTGAACGACGACAAGCTTGCAAAAAAATCAGGTCCAGAGACCGAGCCTGATTTAGGCAAAGCTCCTGCATCACGCAACAAGAGCCCAACCTTAAACGCAAGCCTCCACCCTACATAAACGCTGAGCCACAACTCAAACCCTCTAGCTCCAGTCCATGGGCCCTGAACCCCCAGCCCAAGAATCCCAAGTCTACCATGGCTTAACCCAGAATCCTCTATCCTGCCCTCCCAAGATTGGGAAATCTGGACAAAAAACCACAACCTAAACTCTAAAAAATCCTGAACCCTCAACCCAGACCCTAAAAACCGATTCAGGCCAAACAGAACCAATATAGAAAGGACAACCATCCTTCAGCTCCGCAAGAGGCAGCACCCCCGCAACCAAACCAAAACAAACATCTGGGCATCACAGGCCTTGAAGTCTATTTCGGGGAGCTGCCGAACCACCTGAGACACTTGTTGGGCGTTGGGTTGTTTGCAACTGCCTTGTTAAGCGTCTCGACCCTGAGTCGCAGGGTCCTATACTACCAAAATCATGCAACCCAGAAAAAACCTGCAAAGCCCACGCTACAGCAAAAAGAATCGCAAAGCAGTTTGAGGTTTCGGTGCCAAGGTTTGGGGCTCCCTAGAACCCCCTGTGAAGGAGGTATCTAAACGCTAAAGCCTAAAAAGGAGCTGCCTTGGAATCCTTGGACTCACCACGCGACTTCGAAGACGGACAACCTTGTCATGAGAAGCATCCTCTAGGGCTTCTTATAGAAGCCCTTCTAGTAGGTAGGCATGGGAGTATAGTATAGGGGCCTGAAGAATTACCTATACTGTTTTGGGGATTCCTTATTATCAGTATAATATACCCTAAAACCCTTTTCTAATCCTTGAGCCCCTACAATCTACCGGGTTTCGCGCCTTGGGAGTCTAGGGGGGGGGGGGTTCGGGTTTTAGGCTCTGGGGATGAGGACGCAAGTCCATGTTCTTGGGATTAGAAACGGAGTTCAAGGCACCAGGCTCCAGTTCTGTCATCTTAGGCCCTAGTTAAACCATAAAATGGTTTAGGGGTTTAGGGTTTAGGGTTTAGGGCTAAAGCCCTAAACCCTAAAACCGTGGATCCCTAAATCCGAAACCGAAAAGGCCCCGAACCCGAGATCCGCCGTGATCTTCAACTGCCTGGTTCTCAAGAGCTTGCTTCAAACGCCCCTTAAGATGACGGTTTAAGGTTTAGGGTTTAGGGTTTAGGGTTTAGGGTTTAGGGTTTGGGCTTCAGTGCTTCTTAGGTGCCCCGATTCATAAAGAACCCCCCAAGAGTGAACAAATAGTGTATATTCCCCAGGATTCCGTAATATGGTAGTACTTCTTTGACATTCCCTAGGATTCCGCAATATGGTCATACTTCTTTGATATTCCCCTAGGATTCCGTAAGATGGTAATACTACTTCATGTACCCCAAAGCCCTATTCTTAGATGGAGCTCAGCCTTCGTTCCATCGCTTACTTGGCCTGCGGTCTGCTGGCCCTGCTCGCGACGGCGGTGCTTCCTTCGGCGACCTTGTGCAAGCTCGAGGTCTGGTTTAGGATTTTAGGATTTTAGGGTTTTAGGGTTTAGGGTTTTAGGGTTTAGGGTTTAGGGTTTAGGGTTTTAGGGTTTTAGGGTTTAGGGTTTAGGGTTTAGGGTGTGAGGCCTACCCATAAGCCCCATAGTAGTTCCTTTTTGGGGATTACCTTTCCGGATTTTTTTCTGAACCCCCAAAAGGAACTACTATGGGGCCCATGGGTACCTTGAAGTCTAAAAAAAGCCTCCTACGCCCTAGGTTGACTGTGCGCTGAAGTCTAAATGTGGGGTCCCAAGGATTCTGGTAAAGTGAACCCTACACCTGGGATCCTAAACCCTAAGCCCCCTGACCCCTGCATGTTAGATCCTGAAGCCTGAACCCTAAACGGCCCTAAGCCCTAAACCCTCAAGCCCTAAACCCTAAACCCTAAACCCCTAAACCCTAAAGCCTCAACCCCTAAACCCTCAACCCCTCAACCCTAAACCCTTAAGCCCTATAAACCCTAAAGCCTCAACCCCTAAACCCTCAACCCCAAACCCCTCAACCCCTCAACCCCTAAACCCCCTAAACCCCTCGACCCCCAAACCCGAAAGCCTCAACCCCTAAACCCCCAAACCCCTCAAGCCTCAACCCCTAAAGCCCTCAACCCCTAAACCCCCAGGTAGGGGCCTTAATAATTAGAATAGGGTGTTGAGGGGGTTCCTTATTATAGTTATAGTATAATGGGCCCCAAAACCCTATACTAATGACTAAGGCCCCTATATTAACCCGCCAAAGCCCCTAAACCCCTACACCCTAAAACCCTAAACCCCTAAACCCCGAACCCCCCAGACCTCAACCCCTCAACCCCTAAACCCCCCACAGCCTCAACCCTAAACCTTAA
>CAJNDV010032342.1:78887-109661 GCA_905221635.1 Symbiodinium sp. CCMP2456 | reverse complement strand
TTTTTTTTTTGGGGGGGGGGGTTCTTATGAAAAGTATAGTGTCATGGGCCCCAAAACCCTATTCTAGTTATCACGGCCCCTGCAGCAGTACGTGTAGCAGGCCTTGAAATTCCCCGGTATAGAGCCTCTATGACCGAGCGCAAGGCCACCTGCTTGTGGATGTAGAAGAATCTCGCCCTCGGCAGCGAGCATTTACGAGCAATATAGGTAGTTCTCTAAATTAGGGTCCTTTTTATAAGGGTGCCGTACTATATTGGGGACCTAAAGAGGGGACCCTAATTTAGAGAACTACCCATATAGGGGCCTTACTAGTTACAGTAGGGTTTTGGGGCCTTTGATACGAGAGTCATAATAAGGAGCCCCAAAGTAGTTATTTATGCCCCTACATTGGGCTGGAGGAGGACGACGAAGATGACGGCAGTGCGACGGCTGCTACTACCCTTACTACTGCTGTTGCAGGAACAGCCATTACCACTGCCGGCGCTCAAGCAATAAGCATTCGGAATGCCCTGACATAGGGGCCTTACTAATTGCAATGGTGTTTTGAATACATTATACGATACTTATATCTTCTTAGGAAATTCATTTAGGAATAGCGCTACAGGTAACTGCGATACTTAAAATAGGAAACCCTACATGGAATAGTACTATAAGCCTATATAAGCAACTACTCCGTCCCTGTATCAGGGCTCCGGCCAGTGCTTTGATGTGAGCCGCTGCCCGCTCAAGGCCTGTCTGCTCAGATGGTTGAAAGGGTGCCCGGAGCCTAGGGCTGAGGGTTCAAGTCCTAGGGCTGAGAGGGCCTAGGGTTCAGGGCTCAAGTTTTTGGGCTTAGGGCTTGGGATTTATATAGGGGTTTGGGGTTTGGGGTTCAGGGCTATGACGGCTTAGGCTTCACGCTTCCGTGAAAACATCAGGGGTGAGATGTAAGCGCCAGTGGAGAGCTTGGAAGTAAGCTTCAGCTCAGGACGCTGTCAGTGCATCAGGCGGCGGGACCCTAAGATGTCCTTAACCAGTCAGTGCCTGAGTGTATGCAGATACAGGAGTTTTACTTTTGAGGTTACAACGAAAAACATGTCTTTGCTTTTGTCAAGTTTAGTTTGATAGAACAAATGGCAACTAAATCCATCCAGCAAAAGGTAGATTACCAGCAAACTATCATCGGACAATTTGTCCTGACACTTTTCCTGCTTCAGTCGCCAAGCGCGCCCCTCAACGCCAAACCCTGCATCTACATCCGTGCCTGCATGTCATGTACGCATGTGTGCTTGTATGGAGGGACGAGTCTCTGTCTGCATCACACAATATAGTATAGTATAGTATAGTATAGTATAGTATAGTATAGTATAGTATAGTATAGTATAGTATAGTATAGTATAGTATAGTATAGTATAATATAGTATAATATAGTATAATATATGGTTGTAACCCACAGGTACAACCAAACAGAAAGAAAATAGCTTTGTTGCTACACACATGATAGAAGCGTACACACGCCTTGCGAAGCCTCGCACCTTTGTTTCAAGGTCGATTTCGCCTCAGCAGAAAAGCCTGCAACTCAACCCGCAGCTTCGGAATTCCATGCACGAGGCCTAAACTGCAAGCCCTACGCGCTGACACCTCTACCGCACACCAAATTGCAACAAACCCCAAAACCTCAAACCCCACAACCCTAAACATGGCTCAAACGACCCAGAGTTCTGCACCCCAAACCCCGAACCCAAAACCCCGAAGCACCCAATGGCCAAAACCACAACAATCCACACCTGCTGCACGGCGTGCTTGAAACCGCTCCGGGATCTGAGTGGGCTGCTTTGCTGGCAGCGCCTGGAAGAAACAAAGAAAAACTGTGTGCGGGCTGGGGGTGTTTAGAATGGGCTTGAGGGTTCAGGCAATTCCGTCGAAGTAGGATCCTACCTTAGGGTTCAGGGCTTCGGGCTTCGGGTTTAAATTAAACTTTAAGGGCTTACAACTTACAACGGGTTCTGCTTTGGGATTTGGGGGTTCCTCTTGGGCTTCAGACTCAGATTGGCTTGATGAGGGTGTACACCTGAAACCCCTGAACCCCGCCGCAAAATCCCGGGCTCCCCGCCAAACAAAAAGATCCCCAAGCGCGCGCTCCGCTGCTTCGATCGCCTTTCGAGAATTGCGGGGTCTTTCAAGCCAATATAGGGGTCTTCATAAGTATAGAACGGGGCTTCAGGGTATGGGATATGCTAGCTCTAAAGGGGGCTCTAAAGGGGTACCACTGCTAATCAGACCTCTGCGGCAAAGAGCACTGACTCAATGACCCGAGAATGTGAGACTGTGGGTTTAGGGTTTAGGGTTGATATAAGGATTTATGGCTTAGGGTTCGAAGTTTCGGGATGACGGGTTAGATAGAAGGTAACTACTGCACTACATTTGGGAGTTTGAATCTTGGCGTTGATGTCTAGATGGACCTGGAACCGGCCGGAAGTCGCACGAACCATGGCTGACTTGGTGTACTAGTGCAATGTAACAGCAACAGGAAGCTAATGGCGAAGGCCGGGGTCGCAATTCAACCAACATGTGTTCCAAGAAAAACGATCTGCTCTGCTTCGCAGAACCACTATAGGGAGTCCTCAACCTGGAAAACGGATCTCTATGGAAGCTTGGAAACACTAGCAGAGATCTCAAGCTCGACCATAACATGTAATCCTTGTTCGAGATCTTCTGACTATGAACACAGAATCGGCTATCCAACATGCAAAGATAGGTCTAAACCCAAACCCTTGAGCCTTCAAAACCTCCATTCTATGTCATCTCGCCTCGTTTGGGCCTGCAGACAGTGCTTTCTGCACGGCCAACAGCGCGGAAGCAGCCTCTTGTGCAGACTACAATGCAAGCGCAACGTTGGGATGCATGCCTAAAGCCTATGCTTAACTCTGTGTGTATGTGTGTCTATATATATATATACATATAAATGTGTGCGTGTGACGGCCCCAATTACCGTGCAACTTGGAACATTGTAGCGCCCCAGCACCCGCCAGGGGTGCGTCTGCCGGCTATGGTCACGAAGGACACGTTGTGCAAGGTGGCCACGTTGAGCATTGGCTTGGAGGACACCCTCGCATACTACACGGCAGAGGACTTTGTCGCTGGTTTCAAGAAGACGCTGGCTTCGCAGGTGCGACTCATCAAGCACAGCGGTGGCTCGTCAGGCGATGGCATCTGGATCATCAAACTTCAAACGTGGCAACACTGCAAGTCCTTCGGAGAGGGGTTGTGCACGGACGACGAGGTGTTGGACCTGATGACCCTGACTCCGGTATCCTGACTTAGCAGTTCTTGAGCAAGTGAATTGTCTTTGAGTGCGGAGGTCCAGCCTTGGTGTTCATACTGCTGTTAAGTGAGCCCTGTTGTTGATTTGATCGCAGTTGAATTTGATGTCCCCGATATCACCTCGATGAAGGTGTTTTTGACATCCTGCGCATGTTGACTGTGTAATGATGGCCTCATCCGATACCCATGAGGAAGATCCTGCACTTTCTAGATCCAATATTTGGACTGTTCTTTGTCTGGCGCTTTGATAGCCGACTACGGAATACAAAGCATTCTTTGTTTGCCGAGAATCCTTATGCAGTGTCCATGCGCCTTCACAATTGGTTTTGTTGTGGGGGTGGGACAGCTTTTCCGACTGCTGTTTACATCCCACCCGTGTTTGGTGAGCGCATACTATGTCTGTCGATGTTTCACCACCTGCCCAAGATAATTAAGTGCACCCAACATGGGCTGCGCTCGCACTACGGACTCCATGCCCCAAATGAGCGATATATGCACATAATATATAATAAGAATAATCATAATCATAATGATAATATTAAAAAGAAGAAGAAGACACCTATATATATATATATATATATAATATTATATGTATGTGTATATATATATATATATATGTGTGTGTGTGGAACTTGTATGAAAGTTTGCCTTCCACCGTGAAGGTCGAGGGCTTCAAGTCTATTGATGTCCGAGACACCCCCTCACCCCCTGCCCCGCCCCTGCTTCCTAGACGAGCCAGGCGCTCTGCGACCATGGATACTTCTTTCTCAGTCAGAACCTTACAGGCTCTGGCGGCAGTCTTGACGCCATTCTAAAGCAACCCGGTGCGATTTGCCCAGACTCTAGATGTGGGGGCTGTGACTTTGGGCTTGCAGGTCTACCCGGAAAACGATCCAGGTCACACACCAAGCGCAGTCCGGAGCGGCCCTTTCTTCATTAGGCGGGTTCGACCACCGCGAGCCATGAAGAAGTCTGTAACTACCTATACCTAGGCCTTCAGCCCCGAGACATACAAGCCTCGAGCCTGCACCTTGAGCCTCCCTGGGTTCTGAAACCTCCCGTCCTCTCAAGTCCGGGCGAAAGGCGAATCCTCCAAGCCAGAAGTTCGACCCTATAAGACCGGAGAGACGGCCCCGAAACCTTGCACCCCCCAACCCTACACCGCCTTCAAAACCCGAGTCAAACTCGAAACCCTAGACCCTAGGACTTTGGCACTGGCTGCACCCCAGAAGACGAAGAGTCCGCACCTGCCCGGCCCGCTGGCCCAGGGCGCGAGACTCGATGGCCGTTTGCCTGGAGACGGCACTGCAACCAGCACAAGCAGCATCATCTTAAGTTCGACATAAGAACATGCAAACTTGCAAGAATCCAAGCCCAATGCAATAGGCTAAAACCTTGAACCTAAAGATCGGCACTTACCCGGCACTTCACAAACCAGCATCCCACCCAGTCAATGCTTCCTTAGGGCCCCTTCTGCCTTGAAGCGGGCCGCCTCTGCCTCCGCGGTGGCGACCTCCTGAGGTTCGACCGGAATAGGGTTAGGGGATATATTATACTATATTATACTATATTATACTATATTATACTATATTATACTATATTATACTATATTATACTATATTATACTATAATATTTACACTAAGGAATCTCTCAAAGCCTATTCTAATTCTTGTTTGGCAGCGAGCCGCAACCGTTTGCGGCTTCAGCGCGGTCTTGCTTGCTTAGTGCTCCCAAGGTCCTAGACCGAGTTTCCAAAGGCTGTACCTACACAGATGGAGCATCCGGTTGCTGTCAGAGCTGTGACCGAGAGCCCCCAGAGTTGAGAGGGTACTTTGAGGGGTTGAAGCTGGGTTTTTATTGCTGTCTCTTCGTGGTAGGGTTTAGGGTTTAGGGTTTAGGGTTTAGGGTTTAGGGTTTAGGGTTTAGGGTTTGGGGTTTGGGGTTTAGGGTGGTAGGAGCAGGAGGCCGCATGTGAATCCTCTGGGAGAAGCTTCGTACTGCCCGGGAGCACAGTGTACAGCCGAGAGCTTGGATTCAACTCCACGAACCCTTTCAGAAATATAAGGCAAGACTCCAAAAGGACCTACACTCCAGAAAGCAATCAAGGCCACAAGTAGCGTGAGTGATCGAACGGTCGAGCAGTTCGAGGTTTCGGTGAAAGCTGAAGAGCTGCTAAACTCCCAAAAAATGTGAAACCCCACTGTAGCCTCGGAGATTCTGCACTTCCTCCATGAACGGGGATCAGGCTTCGAAGGCAGGGACCACGACTCCGGGTTTGGCTGCTTCCAGTAAGTGGATGAAGTTCCAATAGCCCAGGCTGTCATCATGTCGTGCTTGGGTCGGCAATGCAATCGAAGTGACACTATTGGTACGATGGCTTTTTGGCGCTGTCAATACTAAGTTACTACTGTTTCTACTAGTTTCAGGATCATCAACGGTTGATGTTATTGCTACTACTAGTCTTATGTCTTTAATGGTTACTCTGCCTGATTATTGAGGCCACAAGGGTCTGCTACATCGTTACTACGCGATTGCTACTATTTATCAATGATCCTTAAGCATTTTTTCCGGGAATCATCATCATAGTCAGCGTCAACCCGATCACCGTCGTCCTCTTCCTTAAAACGAGTTTGAGGCTTTAGATCGAGGGCTTAGGGTTCCCATAGGAGAAGACTGTGCCAAGGTGCAGGGCGTCCTCAGCCACCTGCGCTACAGCTCTGTGACATGGTGAGTCTCAGTGGGTGGTTATCTGACAGACCTGTTTCCGTAAATAAGAAGCTCGAGTGCAAAGGTCTTGTGAGCGAAGCAATAGCCACTACATGAATGATCGATGTTGACTTGCTCAGATCTGATGGCCTGATGGCCACAGTCTCCGACAAAGACTCCGAGTGCACCAAAGCAACAGCCGTCAGGCATGTCACCCAAGAATACAAGCCCCTCGCCCGTAAGCACAACAGCTAAGATGCCGCAGCGAACCACCCCTCCCGTTCTGAAACACTGCAGTGAGGCTTCGCTTCGTTTGGGTTTCCTCGTGCAACGCAGTGTACCCATAGTGGGAGCTTACCGTGATGCTTCAGGATTCAGGGGTTAGCAGCCCCAGAGACCTTGCCTATCCCATTTTGTGGCTGGCGCCGCATGGTAAGATAAACGCGACAGGAAAGGACCCTTGAGGGTCCTCCTAAACCCTAAACTCCGAAGTAATCTACAAAAAAGCCCAAGGGGGCGGTCCTTCAGCCACTTCCGGGCATCGTCACCTGGAGTGACTTTCCGAGCAACGGAGAGCGCCTCCATCGCTTCCTCCTAGGGTTGGGGCGTCGCGGGTGGGAGTTTAGGGTTTAGGGTTTAGGGGTTTAGGGTTTAGGGTTTAGGGTTTAGGGTTTAGAGTTGTGGAGAACATGAACGAAAGCAGCCCGACTTTCACGTCTTTTCAACTGGCTCATTATGGTTTAATCACTGCAATAGTTATTAGCATCTAGCACAGCTTTCAGCCCTGTGGACCAGTGTCTAGGCATGTAATTACTTCCAAAGCTTAAACTTCGGCATCTTTTTTTTTGCAATCCCCTGGAGCTGCTCAGACAGACGGATAGCCAACAAAGATTGAAAACCAGCCCCGACTCTTTGAAAGGTATGCCCGACATGCCTGTCCTGCGCCTGATCGCAGAAGTTCTGGACCCGCTCCAGGCATTCATCCCGGATGAAGCGTCTAGGCGAGAGCGACTGGAAAACCTCGCCAGAATTCGCGGGCTGGCCGTCTTCGTGCCCTGCAGCCTCCTTTACTTGCTCGGCCGATTCTGAGGGCTCCCCTGTTGGAAGCCCCTCCGACCTCTGGCCGCCAAGGTTCTCCTCAATCTCCAAAGACGGATTCTTGCCATTCACAAGATCTGCAGGTGAAGAGGCACCGGCGACGTCCAAGCTGCTGGAGCGCTGAGTGTCAGGTGGAATTGCGCCGCCGAGCTGGTCCGCAGTGTCCCACTCGTTGGTCACGGACGGCTGCAGCGGTGTGATTTGGGATGCCATCTTCCTGGGCAAGCAGTTGGGCTGACATATGCTGATGTTTTGGCGCGGCTTCGCATTGTGTAGTATCTTCGACAGCCATCAAATCATACTATGGATGGAGACTAGACATGACAGTCGCTGAGGCATCCCTTGCAACTACATCTGTCCTTATCATCATTCCTCTGCCCTGCCCCGATCATACGACATCTTCCCATCCCCGACGACATGAGACCATCCACTGCTTAGTATAGAAGCCTTAATAATTTGAGCCGGGTTTGGGGTTAGTTCTAGTTTCGTATTCTAAGGAGATAGCTTGAGTTTATTCTGCCCCCTATATTAAGCTGTTGTGTCCTCGCTTCTGCGCAGGTGCGGTGCATGCTAAAAGCAAGCTACATCTAAGACTTTATGTCATGCTCCATACGTGCACACCTTGCATAGAAACAACAATAAGAGAGGAACCTCGAGTGTCAGTAACTTCAATAGAGGGGCCTCAATGGCCAAAAAGTGTTTGGGGGGTAGAAAAAGTATAATATACTCTACGGGCCGCTGAGGAATAACTTGTGTAACTAGTAAGGCTTTCTTTTAACTCCGACTGACACCTGTCCAAGCAGTTGCCGATTCACTCTCCACATCCTTATTGGCCAATGTAGCTATTTATCCGCCCATCTCTCACACACACACACAAAGACAAGAAGTTCGTGACCAAAAAGCAGCATGCTCATGTGTACATGTATACAGCCCGATGCATGTGTATGTGTATATATATATATATATATGCATGTGTATGTGTATATATGCACATATATATATATATATATATATTAATTAACTATAAACTTATAAACTTTGTGGATCCTACAGCGGAATTCAGGCAAGCCACAGCTCTTTCAAGGCCAGGTGGAGAGCATTGCGCTCACAGTGCGCAGCTGTCGCGCGGGAGCAGAGCCCGGGCAGTTCCTGCTGACAGGGTTCGGGTGAACAACAGTGATTGAGTTCCTTCAAATATCTGTGTTTGGTGTGTCTAGGAGCGCGTAAGATACGCAAAAAGCGCACTCCCAGGGTGGCCCGTTCTGTTCAAATATGAGCCCCGTAAAAGGGACCCATATGAGCTTCCACCAGGAGCTTAGCAATTGTTGTGACTTACCGAGTCGTCTTGCCTGTCGTGCGGTTGTTCCGGCATGGCAACCTGCGTATGGGCTCTTCTCAAACTTTGAAGTCTTTTTTTCAGGGTGGTTCATAGAGGATCCTACTCTATAAGGTTCGTATCAGGGTCCCTGACCGGTACCTGATTTGCTTGCGTATCGAGACACCCAACTTCGACTGGACGCATTCGTGGATGAACACCCGTACCCACGCTCATAACGCTCTACAACACTCAAGAGTAAGTTCTTTTCCCCGGAAGCAGACAACGTCCCAGGTATTGCTAACAACGCCTTCAACGCCAGACTCCAGCAGCCCAAACCACTTCGAGACAAAGCAATGGCATTTAAGCCGCAGTTGAAGGTAAAGTTGGAAGGTCCGGGTAGGGCATGCAGTTGCTCCCATTTGCCAGCCTCCTCGAAGGCATCCCGCTCCCGCAGGCCCCAACCTATGAGCCTTCAATAACTTCAGAGCTTGAAGACTCAGCAAGAATCTTATTTCCGTGCTACACTTGACCTGAACATGTCAGGCTTTAAGCCCTAGTTCTCATCTAAGGCTTAGATACCTTCGTAAACTTTCCGAGCTTTGCTGGCGAGCTCAGTACTGCAAAAGGAAGGGCCAATGTCGGAGGCTGAGAAAGGAATCTATATTACTCGCAACGATGGCTTATCTACATGATTATACATACATACATACATACATACATACATACATGCATGCATACATACATACATAAAAACATACACACGTACATACATACATACATACATACATACATACATACATACATACCTACATACCTAAATACCTACATACATACATCCATACATGCATACATGCATACATGCATACATGCATACATGCATACATGGATACATGCATACATGCATACATACATACCTACATACCTACATACCAACATACCTGCATACCTACATACATACATTGTTACATACATACGTACATTCGGTTACATACGCACATACCTACATACATACATACATACATACATACATACATACATACATACTTACTTACGTACGTACGTACGTACGTACGTACGTACATACATATACATGCATACATACATTCATACATGTGCCGAATCGGTACTTCTAAGAAGCAAGGCTTTTGCAACTTCATGTTTGAAGCCTAGAACGTAGACCTGACTCTTCGGCCTTTCTCAATTTAGTGTCTTCCCCTGTTGAGGCGGTACGGGCGTGCCGTGCCACTAACTCCAACACCCGGTACTCGGGACCCTTGGCCAGTGCATCGCAGGAGCTGCATAGTGCTCCCGCGATTCGTACCCAAAGACACGGACAGCACTGCCAGCAACTCCTGCAGAGAGATAATGGGATGTGTCGCCAGTACCAGTGCTGCACGACTGCGTGAACTCCTGCTGCTGCGGCTGCCCCTCCTACTGAGTTTGAGTATCACCCCTCTTGGTTGTGTGAGGGTGGATGTTGTTTGAGAGCTGCAAGAACGATGGCGAAGACGGCTATGTTTATCTGTATGAGCAAGCACCTCGAATGGCACTCCGTACAGAGCTTGCCCAGTTGGATGGAATTGGAGGGGCAGTGCGCTTCGATTTCCTCCGGCGGCGTCTTTACTACTTTGCATCGCTTCGAACCCATGGCTGCTAGCGTCAGTCACCCTCGGGCTGTCCTTGCCAACTGGTAGGCGCCGGGTCGAGGCTGCCGCAGCAGTCAGCTGTCCTGAGGCAGCAGTTGCATATCGTAGTCGGAGGAGAAAATAAAACGGCAGTGGTCATGGTAACTTGGCAGTCCTCGAGCCAGTCTTTGGGCCCTGAGATGCCAGCACACCCTGCTGCTCATTCCCACCTCGTGCGACAGAAGGGCAGGTAGCAGAGAGAACTGCAGAAATTGAATTGACAGACTCCTGCATCCTGTGAGTAACACATACCCTACCGCAGCATGATGTCAAAGCTGAGAACCCAAACCAGGTTCCAGCAATCAGCAGATCTCCAGTTGCCTGTATGTGTATTTGTCTGCGGACATATATATATATATATACAAACATACATATACATACATACATACATATATATATATATATATATATTTATTTATTTATTTACTGATTTATTTATTTATTATGTATATACATGCATGTACATATGTTTGTAATTGTACATTCCGGTCCAGACAAGAATCTCTCGTTGGTCCTGTAACTTCTCGGGAGTTGCTGAGAAAAAAACATCTGATACTGAAGCCGTCTCATGATATGCACCCGCTTCTACAGACATCAGCATGACTTTGGGAATATGCTCCATGCCATTCTCCATGTCAATGAGTCGTACAGCTGGTATGCGGCTAGAGGCTAGGTCAATTTCCCAAGAATCCACTGTCTTCTGTAAGACCATGATCGTCGTCATCATCATCAACCTCATCAGCTGACCATCAGCAACTTCCATCGTCATTGTCACAGACATAGGCCAGACCATATTCCACACAACCTTCTGTATCGCCACCACCAATATCAGTCTCGACGCAACGGAAACCAAGGTGTACGAACTCAATCCAGCCTGTGACAGTGCGTCATGCGTGTCCGCCCCAAGGTTGAAGACGCGGCTCGGAAACTGAGGAAAGCAGGTGACAAAGCTGACGCTAGTAATCGGTGGCAATGTCCAAAACCTACTGCAGTAGAAGCAACCTTTTGTCCCATTTGTCAAATCCTAGACCCTAAAGAAATTCAACGAGCACAACACAAATGCCAAGATACCCTAAACCGGCCGCTGCACCATGTGCACGTGCGACTTCAGCTGTGGCGACATGATGAAATGATTAAATCGCAAGCCCACATCAAGGAGTCTTTGCATAATTCAATACTCCACCGTAAACATTTCTCGAAGCAAGTACGATGAAGTGTGATAACGTGCCTCAATCGTCAAGGCACGAGATGACCTTTCGGAGTATAGAATTGTACTTGTTAGGTATGTCGGCTAATGCAATACAAAGGCCTGAGTACTTGGCAAAATCCTTCTCTAGGGTTGCCGGATGTACAGTATGCACAGGGTAAAATCCCCAAACCCTGGTCTAGTTAGTCTACCTACTCAGGCCTCTAGATTATATCTGCCCTCAGTCTGATTGTTCAGGCCTCTAGAATATCCCACGCCTAGGGCTTGGTGGCATCTAGAATCTAGAACTTAGAGATCGAAGTCTGGACCCGAAACATCGACAGGGAGGTCTTCAAAAATGGCAAATAATGTACCACATGATAAGCAGTATACCACGATAGTCTCCATATACCTGTTCTACAATCTACCCCAAGAACCCTGGTCTTTTTCTCAAGACTCCCATGTTTAACACGCGGACGCGGCCAAGCGAGGTGCCAACTCGTGCAGTCCGGGTAGGATGGTTCGGCTCGATGTGGCAGTGGACTCTCGGAGGAACCTAGGATACTTCACACAATGCATATATATATATATATACATATATATACATACGTACACATACATATGTACATGCACAAATTTCTTTGTGTGCTTGTATGTCATGCATATACAAATATACACACACACCACTTATAATATTACATGTTGACTCACATGCACATACATGTCCATAACAGATACGTACGCATACATTTGTGCAGAAGGAACTCAGTTCCTGTACAAAGGGCCTAAGTGTTCTTTATCATGTCGCTTATCTGCTTATCTGTTTATACCTTTCTTTATGTGCACTAATCCTGCTTGTTCGTGTACGTATGAATGTATGTAGGCATGTATGTATGCATCTACGTATGCAGGTGTGTGTTTGCTGACTTACTTACCTACCTACCTGCCTACTTACTTACCTGCTCACATACTCACTTACTGCCTTACTTGCTTGCCTACTTACTTATCCAGCTGCTTGTGGGCTCATTTACTTATGACGACTTACTCGTCATTTACATAGTATCTACGGATGTTTGTGCTTGCGTGTGTGTGTGTGTGTGTGTATGCGTCTTTTGATTCGTTCATTCATGCAGACATACAAACATAAATGCAGACACACGTTATGTTACATTAAACTATCCATTTATATATGTATATATATATACACATGCACATATGTATAAAAACAGAGAGACAGAGAGAGAGAGAGAGAGAGAGAGAGGGAGACAGAGTAACCCCTCTCTGGTTTGAGGTGTGGGTTGGGGGGGAGATCCTCGTCTTAGGAGGGCACAGGGGCTCAGTCATTGGTCAGTGGCGCGTAGAGAAGTCGACTAGTTCGATCCCCGCCCCGGTGGAGTTTTGGAACTCGACCCCGGTTTCTATGTATTGTACTACAGTGCTACAGCAAGCAGCTACAATCTACAGCTCATATGCATTTGTGTACGGAAGTACAGATGCGCATATGCATATGTATGTTTTATATGCATGGGAAAAACCACATATATGTGCACACGGTGTGTGTGTATATATATATATATACATATATTGGGTACTGCCCCCATACAGTAACAGTCTACAATAGGGCTACTACACAGGAACATATATATCCATGACATCAATATGTTTAACTGTTACCGAGTGGGGGCCGTACCCAATGCATATACGTACAACTTGAAAGAAACAAACAGGCAGAAAGACAGATAGACGGATGGATAAGCAGGCAGACGGCAGATAGAGAGTTAGAGATCGATATACAGTCTAGTCTGTACATACATACAGAGTTTAAAGAGACACGCACGACACGCATGCATAAACATGAATTAATCAACCTTGCTGGGTCTTCGACTCTCGTTTCCACTGTGCCGCCCTGGTGATCCGCTGCACCTGGCGACCTGGAGTGGGTTCGGTCAACATCCACAGACGCCTTTTGGGGCCTGCTTAAGGTTTTCCTGGGATTTAAGTTCAGTGGTTGCACCTTCCAAGGTCTAAAGTCCCGGGGTAAACTTGAGAAGCGCCCTCCGGTCACAAGATGGTGAAGCTCTGCAGCCTGAACTTCAAGCATATGGAGCTTCTTACGGTTGTCATGCGCATCGCTGCATCGAATGTCTTTCAAACAAAATGGGCGAGCGCATCGGTGCAGTCTCCGGCTTGTAGAGTTTAGGGTTGAGGGTTTAGGCTTTAGGATTGGGAGTTCAGGGTTCAGGGCTTAGGGTGCCAGATTCGGGCTTCCTACGGAGACTGGGAGGCCTAATTCGAAGCTGATCTCCTGGCCCGCATGTCGGCCAGATATGTAGTGATGGTAGAGTTATGCGTAGCTAGACAAGTTCGGGGGTCATCCATCTACTCGGCGACTGAGTAGGATTTAGGAGACCGGGCTTTCATGTTCAGGAGTTCAAGGCTGCGGTCGTACAAACACCCCGAAGACCCAAGCCAGTGTCTTGGACCGCAACCCCGAAAGGCTTTGACCCTGAACCATAAGTCTCCAACCCCAAGCCCTACTTCAAAGAGACCACAAATCCTAAGTCACTGTGGGCCCTTGCCTCTCATAGACGAAAAGCATGCAACAGAACATCCCGGAATCGGGACTTCGAAATTGAAACGATCCGGCAAACCTGAATGACTAATCACCTGAACCTTATCCCGGCATTCGACCACATGGAAGTTGCAGAACGAATGGGCACCCCCAAACTAGTGTGGCATAGCACTTTGGGTGTACGGGTTTAGGGTTTAGGTTTTTGGGTTTATGGGTTTAAGGTTTGGGATTAAGTTTAAGGCTGAAGGATTGGCCCCTTCAGGCCTTCTGTGATGGCCCATCCGTGGCGCTTGTCTCTGTTCGGCTTCGCCCATTTTCGACCATACCTTAAGACGAGGGCAGCCCGGGGCATGCGCCTGGCAGGGGACGTACAGTGCTCTTTCGAGAGGGAACGTGGGTGGTACCCCAGCTCTTATGCTTGGCCTTACACTCACCTAGCGGACCTTCGAAAGAGAGAGCTCTAAGGCAGGGGTCGCAGCGAAGTCCGGGTAGTGGCATTTGCAATACACATCAGATCACCTAATGGCGATGATGATGCGCAACAATAATGACAACATGGCAGCTGTTCGCGATGCAAGATCACGTTTCTCAAGGCCGGGGTTCTCACTACGACACTGATGAAGCCTTGAGCGCTAAAGGATGCGTGGAAGCAGCTTAGCGGGTTCGGGGAAGGTGGTTCAGAACCGAGCGAACACGTCGAGAGGCGAACCCAGGGAGCCCGATGCAGTTCTGGACTCCGCAGCAATTGCACGCCGATGAACAGTTTCCAGGTTTGGGGTACCAGTATTTAGTATTGGATCTCTAAACCCTAAACCCTTAAACCGGCTACAAACCTTCTACGTTACACATCGTCTTGACAGAGATACCCATCTCCGAGACCTGGCCATAACGCTAAGCGTAGCAGTGGAGGCGGAGTGTCTCTTGCAGTACGTAAGTCATCATCTGCCAATCCGGGAATGACACACCCTTTCCCACTTAGAGCAGCTTTCAGCGTTTCAGAACGTCAAAAGGGTCATTGGCACTTGCTGCCTTGCTTCCATGAGTGATGGCTATTCTGGCTACTATGATCAAGGTGTTCTTAAATATGTGTATGCTAAGTATCCGTATCTAAACCCTCAGCCCTAAACCGAAGACGACGAAATTTTACGTTTGGGCCGTCTTTGTCGGAGTTCCAGCCTGTGAGGCTCCTCGAGCGGCGCCGGATCCTGTGCAGCAGTTCGGGGTTTCCCCAGTTCGGGTTTTGGGGTTTAGGGTTTAGGGTTTAGGGTTTAGGGTTTAGGGTTTAGGGTTTAGGGTTTAGGGTTTAGGGTTTAGGGTTTAGGACCTGAAAAGGTTTCACTCATGACAAGATCCCTTGGGCGGCGCGGATCGAATTCTATCTCAGTGAGGGGCAAGTAGAGTGTTTAGGTTGGGGGTCAGTAAAAAGGCCGAATATGCTCTGGCACCTTGGCTTCGTGTTGTCGAGCTCCTGGTCTCAAAGGCTCCGAACCGTATGTCAAAAAACGACAACATGTAGTAGTTGCAGTAGTCGTCGCCGTAGTAGTATAGTAGTCGTAGCAGTAGTGGTAGTAGTAGTCGTCGTCGTCCTTGTCGTCCTTGTCGTCCTTGTCCTTGTCGTCGTCGTCGTAGTACTAGTAGTAGCAGGAGTAGTAGTAGTAGTAGTAGTAGTAGTAGTAGTAGACCGGACCGCCTGAAGGTCTGTGAGGCGCCATAGGAGCGGTTCCAGCAAAACTCGTCCTTGGGTGTCGCATAGCTGTTTAGGGTTTAAGGCTCCAAGATACTATGACACCCCTTAACTACGGAAGTCTTCCTTAGGGATGATCAAGTTCCTAGGTTCTGACTCCGGGTTTTGACTTTGACGCATCGGGCCGAAGCGCGGGGGGGTTTGGGGATCGGGGCCGAAGCATCTGAGGCCTGGAAGGGCCTAAAAAGCCAAAATCCGGGCGTAGGGTTCAGGGTTTAGGGCTCCCTAAACGTGTGGAGCTCCGGGTTCAGAGTTTCTGGGAAAAGGACCCTCCACTTCTGTAGGTTCCTGTGGGCGTACGAGGGCAACAGAAATTAATCAAGAGCAGGTGGTTGCATGTCTAGGAATCTTGGGTCTTCTGCGTTGTAGCACGCAGCATGGATTCAACCATTGTCAACATCCACGGCTGAGAATCCGACGTAGCCGCTTGGGATGTGGGGGTCCGGCGTTAACGTTCACGGTTTAGGGATTAGGCCTTAGGGTGCTTCCTCAGACAAACAGACCCTTGCCTCGTATAGCCCTCTCATCCCAAGGCAGGAGGCGTAGCACATGGCGGTCTCCATTTTTGAGATGGCCGTGCGCTTGGAGGAGTTCGGCCAAGACAACCTCAAGTGATCTGGAGCTGAGGATTTCGAGCCTCGGGGTAGGGCAACGGTGGACAACAATTAGCAGCCGCCGAGACCCCCTTTTACAAAGCTTGACGGATGGACCATCCGATTCGCGAACCCACGGAAGCGGGCTCCGAGAGTGTAGGGGCAGTGCATGCCGCAAAGTACTTGTAAGCGCCTTAGGAATTTGCGGGTGCAGGGTAGGGCTTTAGGCTTAAGGCACGTGGAAGCACAGGATTTTCTATTCTTCAGGGTTTCGTGGTTATGGGCAGGGTTCTTAATTACGTGCAGCTCTCAGGTCAAGTCCAGCATGGACGACTACGGGACGAGCTGGCATGCCTTAGATCGAGTATGCCATGACATGACCCTATACTGTGGGCACCCCAGGACACGAGAGATATTAGGCTCCGACCTTATCGTAGAAAAATCCCAGTCGAATCTATTAGAACATAGCAGTAGCATCTGTAAACAAAGAAATTCTCTTCCAGTGGGGCACAACTTGACCGACGTGGTGCCAGAGTCAAAGGTATCCCATACACCCTGCATTCAACACCCTGCAACCCATTGGACCCAGCCCTAATTATACTGAAGACCGGAAGCCCCAACACTCAGCTCAACCCTAAACCCTAAACCCTAAACCCTAAACCCTAAACCCTAAACCCCAAACCCTAAACCCTGAACCCTAAACCCTAAACCCTAAACCCTAAACCCGTAGCCTGAGCCACCCGGCAGACTGGAGCTGCACACTGGAGCTCATGCTGCTCTCTTGCTTCAAGCAGCGGCTCAGGCTACCTCCGGAGGAGAACAGGGGATTTCCAAAATATAATACCCCAAATAATAGGATCCTTATTATAAGGACCCCAAAATAAGGTACCCTAATTTTCGGAAACTCCCAACAATCACAGTGGGACGAGTTAATCAAACATGCTTATGGGATTGTAGTGGAAGTCACATACCGTGGCAGCAGTCCAAGCGAAGCTTCGCAACTACACCGAAGCCCATCGTAAGTCGAAAGTCTTAGCAGCACGAAAGTCTTAGCAGCACACTAGTCACTGGACTTAACAGACGATGGGAGCTTCAGAAAGGAATGGAAATATAACCCGCAAAGAGCAGTATCCATAGTATATGGTCCCATGAATAGGATGTTGAGAGACTCCGCTCAGAACAGAACCCGACTCTCTTCCAGTTTGCCTTGCTAGAGTTTGAGCTTCAAGCAGCAACTCTCAAGACTTCACCACACCGAACCCCAAACTAGTCAGACCTAACTATCTAGCAACTCTCACCGAAGCCAACACCGGCACACCAAACCCGGTCTCAAGACTCGTAGCAGTAGCAAACACCAGAAGGTAAATGGCAAGAACAGTGTAATAGGGGAATGATACGAAGTAAAAACTGCAACCACAACGACCCTGAACCCTAAACTTCCCTGAACCCTTGATTAACCCGCATAAGGGCCAGAAGAATGAACCAAGGAGCCTTGTGCTTTTTTCAGCCAGGGTAGCCCTCGGGCTGCGTCCGCAGCTTCTTCCTCGCTTTCTGGGCTGGGATCCTGCTTCTTTTTTTTATGAGGGGGTCCGAACCCTAAACCCTACACACAAAACCCTGGTGTCTGAAAAGATCTTGGGCTGCAGCCGCTTGGGCCAAAGCTTCGGCATACGTGTCCCCAGACAGATGCCAGGGGTTTTCGGGGCGGCCTCAGCGAGCTGGACGCAGGGGATCACTTTGGCTTTAGGGGTCTAGGGGTTTAGGGTTTGCAGTTTATGAGTTTAAAGTACTACGTGGATGGAAATTGCTTGACACAGGTCCGCCCTTGTAGCGGCTTCTCCGCTGCTTAAAAATAGAAGAACGGCCCTGCGATTCAGTAGAACGCACCAGGTGATCTGCCCCTGTGCACATTTGTATTCGAGGAGCACGTCTTGAGGCTTCGGGCGTGCGCGTAGGGTCTTGGGAGGTCTGAGGGTGTTCTTTAGGTTCAGGCTTCGGGGGGGGGGGGTCCAGGCTTTCAAGGCGGGAGATGTAGCATCCTAACCACCCGATGTCCCACCCCCCTGTATCCCTCCACCCCAAGCCCTGAAATAGAGGCCTGCTTACGCCTTGAAGCCTGAAATCTCGCAGGCGCGCAGCAAAGCCGAGTACAAGTAGCAGGAAGCAGGAGAAGACGCCACTCGCTGAACAGCAGGGCCACAACCCGCAAACCGAGGACTTCACAGAGTGTCCACAGCGCCCGCGGCCATGCCCCGTTTTGGAGCTGGGCAGCAAGCGCCTCAAGAGCAGACCGCGGACGGTTTGCCCCCCACCCCCCTTGAGAGAAAAGGGAGGGAGGGAGACAACCTTAGCACTGAGTGCAGCCAGTGTGGCACAGGTTAGTAATAGTTTGAAGCACCCCTGCTGCCTGTAGCACTGTAGCAAGACGACATTATGTTGAGGTGGCAATGCAGAGATGCGTATCTTGTGCTTGGTTGCCCTCATTCAGACATGTGGCTACAGCGTCACGAGACCTGTTGGTGACCTCCTACTGCATGAGCATGGGTTGATAACGAGGCACGTAGACAACTGAAACGGACGGATGCGAACTACGGAGCCAGCGATGTGATGTTGGTGCAACCGACCCGTACCGACCCAAAATCTCGCGAGCAATCAGCATGCACGAAAGCCGTGTTCTAAATCGGTGCGTCTTTGAAAGCAGATTCGTAATTGGCCTCCGGCAGGACGTGCATGGAGCAGTGCTAAATCCCAGACCTACAAGCCCCATCACCCCATAAAACCCAATAAGCAAAAGCAACTAGATAAACCGAAGATCGATTTACACCCTTTCTTGACCGTATAGCAATTGCATTCACCTGATGAACCTCAAAACCTCCAAACATAAACCCTGCATACACCGTAAGAGGGTCCGTAGATCCGAGCCCCTCGCAACATCCGCCAGGCCAGCGTCAATCTCGACCCCACCGCGATCAGCATCCTCAACAAAGAGGCGGATGAGAGTGCCGGGCCTTTCGGGTTGAGGGGTTTAGGGTTTAGGGTTGAGGGTTTAGGGTTTGGGGTTTAGGGTTGAGGGTTTGGGGTTTAGGTAGGCCTTTAGGGTCTAGGGTCCTCTTTCTCCTCGCCTCGAATCAGCTCTACGCAAGAGCAAAGGAACCTCTTGTGGACAAAGAGGAATCCCACATCAGAGGACTCTCCAGCATGCCACCGCAGGGTTTAGGGTTTACAGGGTTAGAGCACAACCTTCGTGCCCGAGGCCGAGCCCTTATTGCTTTGAGGAAGCTCCGAGGCTCGAAAGCACAGAATGCGCGTAGATGCGTTGGACCTGACCTGGGGCTTACTGCTATGCCTGATGAAACTTGCGGCCCCTTCTTTTCGAGGCTTCTGAGTAGCTCCAATGGTCTCCCTCTCTGGCCGGAATGCTGGGGATCCTGCCTGCAAAGTTTGCAAGATCCGCTGCCACTGCTGGCCACCTCCGGCAAGCCAAGGCAAGTCCGGAGTCTTCAAACTGTCTGCTGCCAAGGGCCCGAGTTTCAGATTCCAGGTTTAGAGTTTTTGTTAACACCTTTGCTTACTTCCGCCTGGTTTCCGGGTCAGAATGCCATGATGGCTAAGGCAGGATAACGGGAGACCGAGGAAGGGATTCTACCACTATGAAACCCATACCAGCGGACCACTCGATCTCCCATAACCGTAAAGTAGCCTGACCTCCATGTGAGGACATGGCCCTGATCATCGAACCAGTTCAACAAGTTTTTCTGTTTTAAACTCCTTTTTCCGAAGCCCAAAGGTCCCAAAAGGCTCAACAAGGGTTTAGGGTTTACCTAGTTGTTGAGTTCCAAAGCCCAGAAAAGTGTACACTTTCAGTTTTATAGTAGGCAATATTCACCCCAAAAGTGTAAAGTGTACCCACTCAGCTACTGAGTTTAGGATCCAGAATTCCATGAGAAACTGGGCGCCAGGCTCGAGCAGCTGCTGCAAGCAGCGGTGAAACCTCGGGCCCTTCCCAGCCTCCCAGCTCTTGCATGACTCAGATATGGATACAGGTACTGATACAGATATAGATACAGACGTGGATATAGATATGCAGATACTTGGGTTTTTACTTGCTTAGTATTAGATAACTGTTGCATTATTATATTATATACTGCATTATCTTATACTGAATGTTACGATGTTATATTATATTACTATATGATATCATATTATACTATATTATATTCGATATATTTTACTATGGTATATTCTATATATTATATTTTGTCATATCTTATTTTATGATATTATGCTATATTGTATTTTACTATATTTGGTTTTAATATATGATATTATCATACTTTATTAGTATGATATTGTAGTATATTATATCATATTCTATTTTATGATGTTATATATTGTACTATATTGTATTGTATTGTATTATATTATATCATGTTAGATATATATATATATATGGATGGTCCCCACCACCTTGTCGATAGCGCGGCATAAGGCAGGGACTGGTCCCTCGTAAGTGCCCTGCTAAACACATCTCTTGCTGCGCGATGAGCTTGCATGGCCGAGAGAAGATGGATCGCCTCACGTCAAGCTGCACTCCGTGATGCCAGTACATTGGGGTTTAGGATTTAGGGTTTAGAATTTAGGGTTTGGGGTTTAGGGTTTAGGGCAGTATCGTGGCAATGCGCTGCTAGCGATAGTGACCGGTAGTGCCCACCTGAAAGCAATCTCGAGTGCTCTCGTTGGGGCCCCTCTGTCCCTGAAATCAGATCAGTAAGACCGGGGCGGCTGCTGTTTGTGACAAGTATATACGCATGCATAGACATACGTCAACACGTACATGTTTCAAAAATCGACTGTTAGATGTGTCAATGGATAGGTTGAGGCACCCAAAACCTTGCCATCTACCTACCTACCTACCTACCTACCTACCTACCTAACGACAATCCAGCCGACCCGCCCATCCCCGGCATCCACTATGTATCCATCTGTCCGTCGAACTGCCATCCATCCATGTACCGATCGATCTGTCTGACTTTCTTCCGATCTATCCATCTATCTATCTGTCTATCTTTGCATATGTACGTGTATGTATATACTTATACATATATATATATATATAGATAGATATACGTGACAATACTATGTTCATTTGTATAAATGTCTCTATTTATACTTACACATATGAATACGTACATATGGTTGCGATGGCGGAGGTGTGCGATGTCCACGACACTCAGTAGCCTCGAGCTACCGAAGCCTAACATATTATTTGGGTTGAGGTTTCGGGCCATCCCAACTCTGGGCTGAGCGCACTGAGCAGCTGGCAATGGGCCACTGACCAGGGCGACTGCAGGAATTCATAGCAGCGTTGAAGCCTGAAGAGCTGGGACCCGCTGAGGCATTGAACAAAAAGCCTTGATTGATTCACCCAAGGCAAGCGCCCACGCCTGGGATGTGGGGCTCCATGAGAATTCATGGAAACTTGTCTTGGGGCTGGGCTTGAGGGCTGACAGGCACACCGTGCATTCCTTCGGTGCTGAGGCGCTGAGGAGACAACCCTGATCGCTTGCCAGGGACAGCGTCTGGGATTGCTGAAGCAGCAACAGAGCCTGAAGTCGGGCCATCGCCCGGAACGACAGCATGGGAAGGCTGGCTCGGGCGGAGCTGTTTGCTCAAATTCAGCAGGATCATACGGGTTAGCTTCAACCATGGTTTGAAGCCACTCAGGGCCCCGAAGCTTCTGACACGCACAGGCAAAGTCAGGTCCGGGTTCGCGAAGGAACGTTTATACAACCAACCGATCCCCCGTTTCGAGAAAGGCACATGGGTTTCGACTGTCTGAAGCTGGGACATGAGGCGAGCATACATACGTGCATACATACATACAGACAGACATGCATACATACATACATACATACATACATACATACATACATGCATACATACATACATACATACATACATACATACATACCTACATATACGCACTTGTATGTATGTGTGTCTGTATGTATGTATGTATGTATGTATGTACGTATGTATGTATGTATGTATGTATGTATGTATGTATGTATGTATGTACATGCATGTAAATGTGTGTATGTAATTCTATATAGAGAGAGTGTGTGTGTTACAAATTTACACTTGGGGCTTGGGCTTAATCCCTTAAGAAACTGGACAGTGCAGGGGAGATGGATCATCCTTGTGCCGTGGCTTAATCCCGCAGGACGCCAGCCCGCCCAAACCTGGATTCCCCATAGTGTATCATACGGCTAAATCCGTCTTCGGCTTGCAGATTGTAAATACCAAGAGCCTACGCCTCAAAAAGGGCACGAAAAGACTCACATGTTCCTACACCCCAAACCTTCAAACCTAGACCCTGTCTGTGCTGTGGTCCTGGTCTTGCCTGATGCCAGCGCCGTGCGCGAGCACAGGCGGCCACACCCGCGCAGTGGGCCTAGCTTGTCGGTGGCTCAGAGTTTAGGGGTTTAGGGCTTTTGGATTTGGAAGTATAGGGGTGTAGCGGTATGTAGGGGCTATGGGGTTTAGGGGGCTGGCGTGACCCACCCTATGCCAAATCCAGTCGAAGCTTAAAACCTAAACCCTCAAATCCGCAAATCTACTGATGAAATCCGCTGCCGTCAATTTCCTGCTGAATGCCACCCGGCGGCATAAGAGTCGGCAAGCCCTTCGAAGACGAGATCTTCCAATCTAGACGGCGCGCGCTATGGGCTGGGGCGGGTCAGGAGCTTTTAATTGGAGTCCTATGCTGCAGAGAGCTGGCTGAAGGCTGTTCTGATGAAGGATACTACTACTGATACTACTACTACTACTACTACTTCTTCTTCTTCTTCTACTACGACTATTACTGCTTCCACTCCTGCTGCTGCGGGTACTGCTAAAGGTGCGGCTACGGCTACTGCTACCGCTCTACTACCACGACTAATGAGTGGTGACTGGCATCATCCCATGGGTAGAGCTTCTCCTTCGTCTTCGCGTGAAAGACACGCGGCAGTACTTGCAACAGGCTCAACCTTCCTGTTGCTACTGCTAGTGCATTGCACATAACAGGTAGACCAACGAATGCGGGCTCGCTCATGGTGTGCAGCAGCCAATATCCTCCTGCAGAGAAGCAAAGAGAAGATAGACGTCCCCAATCCGACGACCCTGCAGAACCTGGAGCCCAACGACCCAGCCTCTAGGCCCGGGAAACCGAAGTAGCAACCCTCGTTTTGGAAACCCTATCTATCTCTGTGTGTGTGTGTGTACATGTATACATATGTCTATATACATAGTAACCCTGAAAACCTGGATTTCGCCGGATTTCTGAGGCGGCTGCAGCAGCAGTGCCATCTGCCACTGCCTTGGCATGACTTCGTAGGATAGGATAGACTCCCTGAACTAGCAGAAACATTATGGAGGCCTGCATGTTGCGGGTTTAGTCGAAGTAGGCGTTGTAGCTTATCAACAAGCTAGACTAAACCTCTGGTAATCGGCCTGGTGGCAAAAGTGAGCCAAGTGGACCTTCGTGGTCGAGAACATCGGGCTTTTGGTTCCTGCGCTTCGGGCTTCTGTTCATTCGATTCAGGCTTTGCTTTCCACAGGAAGAGATTGAAGGCCTCGGCTCTTCTTCCCCTCTACCCTGCCACATCTTCACTGGATTGTATCTGCAGCAACAGCACAATTTAAGGCAGAATTGGGAAAGTCGCCACGTAGACTTTTAACCTGGATCCCGGTGTGACTTTTTGTGGCACGTTCTGCCACCTCGCGTGCACATCGAAGCTGCTTCTTGTGTTATCCTGCGACCGCAGTCGCCTCCCTGCTTTTTCCCATCGAGGGACTGACCGGAAGACCATGCGTCCATTACGGGGGGGGGGGGGACCTTGATAATTAGAAAAGGGTCTCGGGGTACTTTATTAGTATAGTCATGAAAAGGAACCCTAGGAATAATGTTGGCAATTATTTAGACCCCTATATTAAGCATGTAGCTTTTGACTTCAGGAGCCAGCTGACTGGCCTCCTCCATGTTTGTAAGTCCGGTCATGGGCTGCCCTAGGAGTCTGAAGCAACAGAAATCTTGCATGAACCCACAGCAGCTGCCAGTTGTGATAAGGATGTCATGTCTAGTTTTTTATTATATATTTTCTTTTGGACAACGAGATGGCTACACGTGAGTTGGCCACCTACCAAGGACCACGAGTAGCAAAGGAATTCTCTGCGAGAAGCACCGGCCTGAGGTGTGGCGCCTCCATATTCTGCTTCCTTCTGGGTCCCTGCTACGGTCGACTCCCGTTGTCATAAGTACTTGCACCCTACCGTAGACCATCAACCCATCCCGGACCCTGTATCAGCAACGCTTGCTGCAACCCTTATAGCGAACCCAAAAAAACATGAAACCGGCCCAACTGTCGACGAGGCAGCTGCCGACTGCTTCCACAAGCAGCAATTGCAGAGGTCCGGCCGACGACGTCAGGCCCTCGTGGCACGGTTCAGGTTTGGAGCTTCTGGTTTAGGGCATGGCACAACGGCATGCATGCTTAGAGTATGTAGATACCATGATACCTGGCACGCAGCTTGATCAGGTCTTGGGCATAGTAAGCTCGGAGGATCACGTGCTATCTTCCTCAAGGGGCCTTATGATCAGGATATATCAGGATCCCACTAGATGGAAATCCATACTATATACAGGGTTCTTGTTGTCGACTCTGCGAAGTCTGATTTCGGGGACCGTAAACCGTAACCTCAAGTTCAGCAGCGCAGGTCTTAAGATTTTCAAGCATTTCAATGCAGTTCGCGATTTTTTGGTCAAGCAAGCTGCAAGCCCCTCAATGTGAACTGGCACATGCTCTGAGGTGCCTGGAAGTAGATTGTTCAACAAAAATCACCAACCGGACAAACCGCAACGACATGTCCAGCCGACGTTCCAACTTAGGGAATTTAGGGAACGCGCAGAGTTCCTGGCCGGAAAGACCCAAAGCAAAAAAACTACGACGACAACAGAGCAAAGGGCTGCATACACAATTGATCTCTACATCACATACAAGAAGGAGCCTTACAAAAATGTCAGAAAAAGCTTCTGGGATACATGAAACTAACTCTATGGAGAGGAAGCAGAAGGAACAGTATTGATAATTTTTCTCGATTACCATCGCTGTTTTCTCCCATGTCAAAATCTCAGTGCGCCCCATGGTGCGTTTCGGGCCTATGAGCCCTAATATGGATTGTTGATGGGTACCCTACAAAAAGCGAGAGTTAGAGGGCGGGTTTCAAGAGCCTCCCGAGAAAGACTCCATCTCCCCCAGGGCGCTGAGCACACGCTCCCACCTGGTTTCGGGCTTAGGGTAGAGGGTGTAGGGCTTAGACTTGAGAGGGTTGAGGGCTTAGGGTTTAGGGTCAATTTCGGTCCGCAGTCGCGCCGTTCAGGACTCGCAGCTTTCAGGGTTTGCAGGATTTGGGGGTTATAGTTGTTCGGGATTTCGTCTTGCAGAGTTTATAACTCGTTACAACTTATGTGACTCATAGCTTTGAAGTTGAACGTCTGCGGCGCCTCAGGATTCGTGAGTACGGTGGCGACGCATTGCGAGTCGTCTCGGGGTTTGATGCGCAGAGCACGGCAAACAGTGCTGTAGGGTTTTGGGATCGGGCTTTTGCAGCGTCTAGCCGCTAGAATCTAGCCGTTGAGACATGTTCATCCGAGAAACCCCCAGCCAAAAAAGCACTCCACCGAGCCGAGCTGCAAACTCTAGACTCTATTCTATACTATACCCCTCAAAGCTCGACTCCAAACCCTAGGCCCTAAGCTCCCACAACAACTCCACCCTGAGCACCAAGCTCAAAGCTTTAAACACCCTAGGCTCTCAACAGTAAACCTTAACCTTCACCCTGCTTCAAACTCGAAACCCCAAGCTCTACACTCTAACACGCTACAGATCTCTACAGTAGACCCCAAAACCTGCACCCCTGACTAACCCCTGATCTGAACCGCCTAAACCTTCAAAAACCCGTAAAACCTTCAAGCTCAAAACCCCTAGAACCCTCCAGGACCCTGCCCGGGGCCAAGGCAATGAGGCCCTCTTGTAAGCATCCACCACAGCCTCAAGCGTCTTAGAAAGGCACGGGGCAATTGAGTATTGATAACTCATTTAGGCTTGTGGAGTTGTGCTATACTCTATTCTTTGTTGGGAATATTCAAGGGGATACATACCTGTATCATTAAATCTCTAGCTGCTTTAGGGCTTAGGGTTTGGGGCCTGAGACTATGATTAACTTGAGAATACTCTAACTGCGTTTACTGCTCGTACCCGCCATTAGCTAGCATTGCCGTCTTTAGTGTTCTTGTGACAACCGACCATGATCGGCATGAGTACTATTGCGTCGGCACTATTTGCACTATGGCTACCGGAGCCCCAGCCCCGAGGTCAGAGTGTGTATTCGCAAGTGAGCCAAAGATTTCGATTAGGATTAGAAGAGAGACAGTTAAGAAAAAGGTGACTCCCAAACTTGCCGCGTGGGTATGTCGTGCGGGGTTGGGGGGATCACGGAACGCACCTTGCTCCGTCACAACCCTCTAGGTCGAGGCAGACCGGCTCTTGAGAAACCCTGAAACCCGCAGCTCAGATGGATCCGATACAAAAACCCTAAGCCCTACACCTGGAACTTCAATCCCCACGGATCCGACAAGGAAAGCCTCACGTCCGAGCCCCAAACCCGGTGAGTCACGGCCTGGAGGACTGGGCTTTTGGGAGCTTTTGGGGCGGATATTGAGGGGCAGGGTTGAGGCTTGGGCCTGGGGGGGAGGGGAGTTCAGGTTTTTTCAAGTTTACCGGGATTTGTGGGGAGTTTGGCCATGTGCTTTGGGCTTCAAGGATTTAGAGCTTCAGGGGTTCAGGCTTTGTTATTTGGGGCTCCTCAAGTTCGCTCAATGCTTCGAGGGTTTACGGCTGAGGGCGCTGGTTTGAGAGTTTGTACAGGATGCAGAGATTAGGCTTCAGGGCTGTGAGGAGTTAGGATTAGGTGCACCCTTGGGGATGTAGACCCTCTCAATAACGTCCCTTTAATACTAGCCGACTAGCCATACCCCTTGAAGGGGTCTCCCTAATCCTACCGAGGAGCTTCAGGCATGAATTAGGGATTCAAAAGCTTCACAGCCAGGTTTGGCCTTCCACCCTGGGCTCGTCAACTCTTGCTGTTTAGGTCACGTTCATCTGCTGAGTGCTTTAAAAGCCCTCAGATTCCTGAGAAATCCTCGACTAAAAAACACTCGACCTGGAACAACTCTTCCGGACAAGGCGCGTTGCTGTCCACCTGGTCCATCTCCATGTGCATGAGCAGTCCAAGAACCCTTCCTGGGCGATCAGCCCTTCTCAAGATTTCTGAAGCTCTGGCCAGGGATTTGGGCGAATTGAATACTAAACTCTCAACCCCAAACTCCAAACCCGAAAACGCCCGAGAATTTCCCACCCAGAGCTCCCGGGATCCCGACTCCACTGCAAGCCTTTCCCACAGGAGGAGATGACTTCGTTAAAGGTGGTCGTGTCCGGCCTCGAGGGCTCCCCAAGCAGTTTGTTACGGCCTAGGGCTTGGCACAGGGATTCAGGGCCAAGGAGCAGGGGGAGGGGGGGGATCTGGAGCAGGTTTCGAGTTCGACTTGGCAGTCTAGGCTCCAGGATGCAGTGCTCCCATTGCTACCAGCCATGAAGCGAGCAACCAGTCATGTTGTGTAGATAACATCCCTTCACTCCCTTCATACACCCAAAAACAAGCTGCTGCGATGACGATCCGCCCCCGGAACCCCCAACGGTAAACCCGCCTAGAAGCAAGACTTCCAATGAATCCTGTCTGCCACGGAAGGCCAAGTGTCCAGCCAGGTCTTATGACCCGCCATATCCGTGAAAAGAACAAGGGACTGCTCCCACTTTGACGCCTGCGGAACTCAAAGCCCGTGCTTGGAGCCTAGGACTTGGGAATCTAGGCTCAGGTGGGTAGCGATGCCCGGGGCATGGGAGTTGAAAGCTCTTCTCTGTGAACGGAAACAAGGAGGTGAAGCAGCCACCTTACAGACCCCAAAGCCATGACCAAGAGCCTATGAATGCTTCCAGGTTTAGGGTGGGGGCATCTGTGTACACCGTAGGCCAAGTGTCGGCTTTGGGCTGAGGGTTTGAGCACTTTGGGGTTCGGAGGACAGGCAGGCTTCGCAGTGCATAGGGCCCTTAGCTGCATCAGGACCTCCCTCAACCGCCTCATATCACCGAGCCGAATCGGGTCTCAATAGATGCGCCGAGGTTTCGGGCTGGGGAACACCCTCACCCCAGAGCCAGGGAATCTCTGCTGGGACCTGCCCGCAAGCGGCAATCGTGGCAGTGTGGGTTGGCCTGTGAGGAGACGGAAGCCCGTTTAGGGTTTAGGGATACAGACCCTCATGCTCAGATCTTGCGGATGCTCCTATGGAAACAGGCTGAATCCAATCCAGACCCTAAAAAGGACTCATGCTTCTGAGCAAACAGAAACATGCTGGATGGGGCTTCCGATTTCACAGGTTCCGCTGTGAGTTGCGTTCTATATCCAACATGATTAAAATATGGTCAAGGAAGCACCCACTTCGAATGGAGAGCTGAGGGTTCTCTGGTTCAGGATTGAGGTGTTAAGGTCCCAGGGCTCCGTAACTGTACCGAGCAGGGCGCAAGCATCCAGGGGCCACACACGTCCGGCGAGAGCATCGCAGTTCGCGCATCTTTTAGCAGCTGGAGCGCCCGCTGCCACTGCATGCTTCTGGCAAGGAAGCGAAGGGAGGATTATGGAAAACTCTCGGCTTGAGTATCTTGTCGGATGGCATGGCACCATGCGATCTCATGAGACTCTCCTTGTAGACAGGTACTGGCAACGACGTAACTAACACCCCTAACAAGGATTTGTGGGCTTACATCACGGAACTTGCAAGGGAAGAAATAGTTCGTCAGCATTTCAAGCAGTCTGGTTGCTTCCCGATGCCAAGACGAAGCCCAACATGGCCTCGTGCAAGTCAATATGACCCCCGCGTAGGTGGTCATGGAGCAGGGCAGCCCTGACGGAGGGTAGGATATGTCTGCCGGGCAGGAGGGAGGCTGAACAAAGTCAAACCAAAAGCCGAAAAGGCAGCCAAACTCTATAACCATCCTTGTCCATGATCGCAGCAAGAGGCAGATATAACTAATTCAAGAACTTGAACGGACTCGGCAAGTCGGTCAAGGCAGGCACCAGTTCCCCCAGAAGGCCTTCCACCCAGGCCTCTCTGAGGAGAGACAACGCTCTCTCCCATCCTGATTTTCAGGAGTTTAGGGTTTAGGGCTCAGCTTGAGGATTCCGAAACTCCCGGCTAAACTCTGCAACCCTCAGCCCAAAACAGCGTCTAGGGACGCGCACCGACATCGGACAACCCCAAAAGCTGACGCGAAAGCCCCAGAACCCAACACTAAACCAGGGCTCGAGGAATCGAATGCACAGGCATCTATAGTACCGAATGGTATAATATAACATAATAGTATGGTATAAGAACATATTATATATTAAAGTATATTATATATAATATATTAACATCGAGTCCCGGAGCAAAAAAATCCTCAAAGCTGCCGAAGCGTCGAGGACTCAAGGACTCTGGGCTTCGGATTTTGCGCGGATTTTCGGAGAGCCTTGAGGACCCGACGGAGCCCTGAGCCTTCATCTCGAAGATGGTTTAGGGCTTTGGGACCCCAAACACTAAACCCCAAACCCTAGGCACTACACCCATCAACCCTGAATGATACAGTCCGGATTTAGCGTTACGAATTAAATCATATTAAACCCGAGACCCTAAAGTTTGCCTCGAAAGCCGAATCCCGACTCCCTAAAACCCGAAACCCCGGAACCCCAAACTGAAAAAACCCAGAACCCCAAGAGCCAACGACTCTCAGCCCCTGCGCACAAGAGTCGGCCTCCACGCCGCGCGTCGCTGCAGGCGTAGATGGCGGTGTTGTAGCCTTGGCTTTGCGAGGGTTGTACAAGGGCGCACAAGGGTTTCTTTTGGGTTGGGATGTTGGGCTAGCGAGGTTTGAGGACGTAGGCGTGAAGGTTAAGGAGTTTAGCGCTTGAGAGTTGAAGGCTATGGTTTGGGAAGGCTCGGTGTGTCGGGTTTTACAGCGACTCTGCAGCCACAGAATCTCGGAAGGATGAAATAGAATAGATCTCCAGGGCTTTCTCTCTCGCGTGCACTATGCAATCTCTCCGTGTTCATCAAACGCTACTACGTTACTACGATGTTGATGAGCGTTTTTGCTAGCTTGAGTGATCTTGCAAGGCGAAAGCATTTGGCAAATCTTATGACTGCTGACACGGCCTTTGAAGGCAGCAACTCATCAAGCATGTACGACTATACTTTGACTATACTGTGTAGCTGCTGCTGTTGTTGCTGCTGTTGTTGCTGCTGCTGTTGTTGTTGTCTTGGGTGTTGGTGTTGGTGCTGGTGCTGCTGCTGTTGTCGCTGTTATTGCTGATGAAGCTGTTGTTGTTGCTGCTGCTGCTGCTAATGCTAATGCTCATGCTAATGCTAATGCTAATGCT